>DWIY01001219.1:0-10534 GCA_018248615.1 Erynnis brizo brizo
GGTGTCAAATAGTATGAAAACTGTCATTTTCATTCACACGACCGACAGACCGCAAAATGTCGGACGTGTGAATGAAAATGACAGTTTTCATACAATTTGACACCCGACCACGTGGTGTGGTTGTGGTTACGTCTGAACAGAGCCTTACAGTGAAAGGTAATGTCAGTGTCGCGTCAAAAAACTGTAAAGTTTGTCGCATAAAGCTGGATGCTTTATGGCTATCGTTGACAAATACATCGAATACGCAGATAGAAATAGCCAAGTGAAGTGCCTCCATAATGAAACCCTCAACCTTTAGCGTCGCATGGCTAATAACCGTAGGTTATACCAAGTCGTGAAGAGAAGTGATTGCCATCCGATCTCGGTATCACGACACTACATTCATGTCGAGTTACTCAAGATCGGCTAAATGTTTCCAATTGTTCAATAGAACCCCTTAGATAATCGTCTTAGATACTGATGTGTCTGACCCAAATGCTGAGGTTATTTTTTGTGACATCCATTTATTTGCGCCTACGAACTTTAATCATTTAATTTTGTATGCTTGAAAAACTTTAAGCTTGCAAGATTAAGCTTGCTTGAAATAAACTTTCATTTGTTAATATTTGCATAGGTACCTAAAAATAGTAAATATAGATTGATCTAAATAATTTTGACTCTATACCTACCTATATTTGTGGTAAACGCTTTGTCTGTGTCTTTGTTCTTGTAAAAGGTGTATACGGATTGATCAAAATGCACTGTAACACGATAAACTAGCACATATTCGTGCAATCAAACGTTTTTCTTTTTATAGGAAATGGTAGAAAAATTCCTCCTGGGAAGTTGCTACACATTTCTAATCATTCTTAAAGTACCTAAAGATATAATTCCCACAATCCACAAACACAGTAGGTAAATAAATAGTTTTTTAAATTGACAAATAATCTTAATTTTTGATTGTATTATTAAATAATAAAAAATATTAATAAAAAATATTGAAGTGTTAATAAATAGTTATTGTTATATTATTAAATTGACTCAAGAAGTCTAACGAGCTAGTGTGTCGGACGAAATATCTTTTTAACCGAAGGAAAATAATCCTAAGAAATAATCACTTATTGATTGCCCTAATCTTCAATAAATACTTACTTTCATTTATCTTATATCTTTAATTGAAAATTATCCATACAAACACTTGGATCCTTATCGAAGAATGTAGGTCGAACTATTTATAAAACTATTGTATTGTGATAATTAAAAGCGGTTGGATAAATCGCAAATAGAAACAGCTTGAAGATTTATTGTGCAGGTCTTGAGACTGGGTATAACTTGATTAATGTATCATGTGTAGGTACCTATTAAGCAATAGCATTGTAGATTATCAGCCGCTTACTTGCTTGCTATGATAAAATTTATACAAACAAATAAATGTATTCAGTTTATCTTTTAGATCTAAAATTTGTTCAGAACACATGACACCAAAATATAATACTGTGCCAAGCATGAACTTACCGAGTTTCGTATATAAATCCTATCGATTTGAAATTAGTATGGGAAGATGACAGACAGGCCGACATATGACATACTAATGACTGACGTTTACTATACGAATACTTTGACGATAGTATTCATGGTCATGTCACTGAATTTATAAGATGATTACAGCTGGTAAACTCGTAAAATTTTTCCTAAAATCAAAAGTAAACAATACCTTTATCTTTATCTAAATAGAAATATGAAAATTCTCCGGGAAAATATCCGCAGGTCAATGTACCTAATAATATAATAATTTTCTAACATTATTCACTATAAAATAATTTGATGTAATGCGTTATGTAACGTAACAAGCATAACCTTTCGCGAAGAAGACAGTTTCATCACCTTCAAATAAGTTAATAGGATGTTCGCAAATGTCAACAATCTTTGAACTTCCTTACCTAAATTCAACACAAGAGATATCAATAAAAGGTCTATCAAACTTGTCGATTAAGTTTTATGGGCTTTTTGACTACGCTTCAAAAATTCTATCTAAGAAACGTGATTAGAAAAATTTTGCTGAGCGGTGTCGTTTTTCGAATCAACGTTTCCTTTTTTCGTGCCAAAAAATTGTATGCTCAATTAATTTTTTTGTCCACAGTTCAAAGACCAATGGACATCAAGAACAGACCTCGCATCCCGATTCCAGACGAGGATCCCTACAGCATCGCCAGCTCGAACGCCAACGGGTCAGGGTCCAGCGGCAGCTCAGGAGGCTACGGTCATAACGGCCATAACGGCCATAACGGACATAACGGGCATAATGGACACGGAGTGGTGGCGGCCACCAGAGAACAGCTCATGATGCAGATGGGCCAGAGGAGAGGCGACAAGCCTCCGAAACTACCCCCGAGAGAGAATGGTTACGGACCTGCTGATATACCCAAGGTATGGAGATGCTTATGATCGATGTTTTTTTACGCGGCAAGTAGAGTGATCACTTGAGCAGTACGCAGTTTCGTATAGTCAATGATATTATATGCGTATAGTTATCGTATCGAGCCGCCATTAGAATAGTAAGATGTCAAGAAAGACGTATACATACTAACGACTGACGTTTACTATACAAATACTTCGACGATAGTGTTCATGCTCACGGCGGCAGCGCATGTTAAAATGGTCACGTAAGGAAAATGCGTTACATCCCTTCCAAATGATCTTTTTCTTTGTTTATCTCTGTGTGTTTCTGTCACATACGGTCGTAGGTATGTGTGTTCGTGTGTGAGAAAGAGACAGATAGAGAGATAATTTCTGCATTTTCTCTCTCTTTAAGAATTATGCAAGGAACGTTGTTCCTGATGGGTTTCTCGAACGTACAATTTTTTGTTATGATCAACTCAAGTTTTAGATAATCGTTCTTGAAAGAACATATCTATAGTTCAGTGATCAATAGATCTGATAAGGACATATTATACAAAACCTTTACATTTATTTAAGGTAACGAGGCATAAAATCGGATTAACAAAATTCCAATCGAATGCCCATAAATCTCAAATACCAAGGCAGGCACGCATTTCAATTTACAGTAGCCGCATTTATCCAAACGGCGCGCTTTGCCCTTCATCTGAAATTAATTTTAATGGAATGCCATTTTTATTCCACTTACACTCATAATATTCTGGGCTAAGAGTGAGTACAGATTCCACTTATAATTTCTGGAAATAATCGATAAATTTCTTAGACTCTGTGGAAAAAAATGTTTATTTTACTTTGCTCATTAATTTGTCATCTTTATACTTTCGTCACTTTAATTTTAAAAGTTTTGAAACGTAATCATAACAAAAAAATTTTCTTCAAAAATTGTTTCTTGATTTAAAATTTAAAGTTTATTAAAATAAAGATTAAAATAATCTTTATCATAACTTCATTAAGTACATTAAATTATTTGATGAGCACTATTTCATTTTTAATAGTGACGCGTTTTTAGCCCTTGTTTTAAATTTAGATGTTGGCAAAAAGTGAGGAACTATGGTAGACGTAGGTAACACAAATTCGTTTTGCATATTATTTTTATGTTCTATTTTATGTTCAAAAGTACCGACTACACGAGCAATTTTAGTCGAAACACGTAAAATTTTATCCCATTTGAGACGCAAGAAGCGACACTTGAAGTAGACCGCTTTGAAGTTTAAAATCTGATAGGTACCCTTCAAGTACGTTCTGATCAATCTACAAACTTTTAAATACAAAATATGTGAAATAAATCTTTCGAAAAGGTTTAAGTTTTGAATAAGAGTTTAAAAAATGTTATGTACACGTCGAAATAATTTGAAGTCTTAGTAATTATGAAAATCATTGTATTTCTCCCAAAAAGGTACTACTTGGTGCCTTGAAACAGGCGTACGTGTTCAAATTAATTTATTCAATTCAATTAAATAAATTAAAGGCATCTTAATAAATGCCTATTTTCATTTGCATGGTAAGTTTTTGGGCGTAAAAGTTACCACAACTTACCCCGGTGTGCAAACCTTTATCTGAGAATGCATAAGTACCTACAATTTCATTCATAACATTTATTTAATAGCTTCAGCAATAGATACAATAGATATAGAAAAAACAACGGGTACGTTGTTTTTAGCACGGAATTGATGGACATGAACGTCGATCAAAATTAAAAACGTTTAATCTTTTTATTTATCTTACACTCGTTTCAACTGTGGTCCAAAATTAATGAAATAGATACATAAACACTTCTAAAAACTGTTAGTCCACGGTATGTGTGCAACCAGCTTAATGTCCGATCAAGATCCGGTCTGCACCGACGTAATTTTCTCGCAAGTGTAAATTGCATTACTGATTGTGCTACCGTTGCTTAAGTGGCAATTGCGAACTATTTTTATTACATATACAGTATCTTTTGTGAAATTGTATACTTTAATTGGAGCAATAAGTAAATTATCTAGGATATCTACTTACTGGGTCAGATATATCAATAACAAAATTATAAATAAAATAGCAATAATATTTGCCATAGGTCAACAAAACGTAATTATCTTCACTATTCATTATGAAAAGAGTATGACGCTGAGGTATGACGCTTCCGCATTGTCATACTCTTGTCATAATGAATAGATTGAAATATTTTCAAAAGACAAAACGGATATCGGGTTTCTAACGTCATAAGTTCGTGTCTTGTTTTGTCGCCTTATAAAATAAAAATTAGATTATTATTAGATAAAAATGCTCCGAGTTGTACCTAGTGATTTTTTAATATCAAATACCTATCGGAATGAACCCAGTCAAGTTTGAAAATTCGAATCAATAAAATAAATAAAATATAAAAATAAAGGAAAATAAATATTATTGATAAATGCAAAAATCGTATAATGAGTCAGATTGTAACACAAAAAAGTCACCATCAAAGTGCATCTTCCTCGTAACACACATTCAAACACGAAAGTTCAAACATGTCTACGTTGAATAGATACGGTACCATCTCGATAGTTCGATATCAAACAAGTAGACCTGAAATAGGTGTCTCATCTAACGTAGTCAGTAGGTGGCCCATCTCACGAATGACGATTAACGAGAGCATACTAGATAAATGAAGCGTTTAGCTTGTTACCAGGAAACTGAAGTGAACATCAGACGTGCAACAGATATCGGGTGTCGGCGCCGGTGGATTGTGTCAATACTACTGCTGATCGTTCAGTAAATCCCGCCCACTGAGACGTCTTGCGGTCTTGCCAGCTTTTTTATAAGTTCCATTATTTAAAACATCATGATAAATTCTGAATGCATTTAAGAGTTAAGTATTCATCAAATCGAGATATTGATATATGCGAATTAGAATTAAAATCTACTGTTTTGGAAAATTGATGAAAATGAACTATTAGGTACGCTTGCTTAAAATCTGACTATTTAAAGAATATTTTTTTATAATTCTAATTTCTCTGGGGCTAGAAAACTAATAGAATTAGACTATTTACCAAACATAATCACCGTTTCACTACAACATGTCTCCGTTAATATCCACATACAAGAAAATAACACATTCATTTGGTTGAAAAATTATATTAGTACATAACTACATACTTAAATGTTTTTCGATGAGACACAAATTATTCTCCTTGCGATGTAGAGCACCTTACAGTTACTGAATTATAAGTGTAGAAATTGATAGTTTGATGCAATCCCTTTCAAACTAATAAAACCACGTTTGTAACTTAAATTCGTTTACGTTGAGCGATCAAAAAAATATTGACTCTATCAACTCTGCTATTATAAATCAATTTGTCGATAATATTTCAATCGCATCAAAAGGCTCTGTAAAGTAATCTAAACTGTAACAAAAAGCACTTAATACGAAGTGACGAATCAGTACGACAGTGACGAAGCAGTATCATCAAGAAGATAGGGAAACAAACAACCAATAAAATGTAAAAAGAAGGTTTATCAATTTTAAGACTTACACCACTTTAATACGGATTCAATTTCCGTGAAAATTGTGCTTTTAATTTCAAGTAAAAACGATTTTTGAAATTAAAACTATATTTTATTTAAAATACGATTCAAATTTCAATAAATATGCTGTTGTGTTTTTCTATTTGATTTCCAGTCAGTACAATATAAAGTAATTCACGGTTTTTAAAGTAAATAAGAAAATAGTAGGTACTATGACGATGGGGACGTATTTTTGCGTAAATTATATCTGTAGGTACGACCGTGTAAAATTAAGTTTACTTATTTTATTTCGTAAACTCGAAGGGCATTCTAGATAGATATGTTGAAATTCAATAAAGGGAGATAAAATGACAAAATCTGTAACAAATTGATTCCATACAAAATTCATAACGGATTACTGAATTGATACCATGCCATAACAATGAAATTGTTTCGATTTATTGAAAGACCTAAGTTCAATATGTCATCGAATAAATATTTTTTCTGTAATTCCTATTCCATAATGTAGAGTTTTGAATACGAATTTTGGACTAAATAAATCAAAAATCTTTTTAACACTTTTTTGCATCGATTGCATTAGTTTTATTCTTCTTGTCAAAGGTTTTAAGAGATCACTTTACATAAATTAAGCTTCTATCTCTCTCATATATATCTGCCATTTGGCACTTATCATCCTAAACATATTTAAAGGATTTTGAAAGCTGCGGTTAGGGAGCTAATCATTTCGGCTAAAAGCATCTGATTCATAAAATTTTAAGGGACTTCGAATACTGAGGATATTTTATCCTCAGTATTCGAATACTAAATATTTATTTCCGTCCTGTTTGAAGCGAAATGTTACTGTCATCCATTTCTTTATCTTTTACCTGTTCGATTTTATAGTAAAAATTACTTTATATTCATTTCCTGGCTTCATGTATGTAAGTTAGGTATCGATATTATAATTCTATATCTTAGAATTACTTTAAAGGATGAGTCAAATTGTATTTTAATTTTAAACTAAATCGAGAACCTCAAGATTTATACTCCTATTCTCAAACAACAATTGATCTATCACTCAAATTCTGAGCGTATCATTTCCTAACCCTTTGAAGTTATAAATGACACCTAAGAAATAACTTATCACGATCGAAATGAGGTGAAAGTTTGTTCCGTTTAACGCCTGTCGGTTTCGACTACTTGTCAGATTAATACCTTACAAAGCCCGAAATCCTTGTAACATCTGCGATTAAAATTGAGCTTAATTTTTAGGAAAATAAAGTTCTTTTTCGATTGTGCCGTCCGATATCGCGGTGGCGAGTATACTAGCATTTGCGCCTCATACAGCAGTGAACAATGGTAGAGCAGTATCGTTGACGCATCGAAGATACGATCGCCGCTCAAGATAAATGATAGGCGACCAAAAGGTAACCTCAGATCCTTTTATTGGTTTATCCAAATGGCGTCAGGTTGCTATACTTGCTATGAAAGTGGAAACGCGGCATGAAGAATGGCCTTTGTCCATTGTAAGCACGTAGGCCACGGGAGCATATTTATGCGGTCCCTCCAATATTAATTGCAACGAGATACGTAACTGAGGTGTTTCTTTTTACTTTGGTAACATTGAATATCCCATTCTACTTGCGCCGATACATCAATCATTTGTGGCGAAAATGAAAAAAACAAGTGATCGAACATTACATGAACTTCAAGATCTACATATAAATCTGGCTTTTGAAAAGTTAATCTTGAGTTTTTTACCAGACAATGCTGCCAATAACACCAAATATTTTTATGATCAATCAAAACAATTGTACTATTTATCGCAAAGAAGGTGTGAAATAGGGGACGTGAGTCCTGAACCGAACAGTCAAGTTCGATCTCGTAAACACTGAACCTGTAAAATATGTGGGAAACAAACCATTCCATCCGCGATAGCAGCACATTTATTTTACAAGAATTACTTTAAGAATGTTAAAACGCAAGCAATAACATGTACCGAGAGCGAAGACCAAGCGGGTGGCTCGCATAATTTCTTTAACTTGATAAAACCGCGTCTACAATATGAGCCTTGTATTACATTAGTTGTGCTTTGAACTTGTCTCGCCTTGTAACAAGATAAGGGGGAGTGCCCACACGGTTTTCTTTCTTTCTTTCATCCTTTTTAACAGACCCTCAGATAACATAATCGTGTCGGGCGCGTTTTACCCTGGATACATTGCGCGGCCCTATTTATCGTTGGTCTAGTGGCCTAAAACTAGTTGGGAGGGAAATTGTTGACAGATGCATAAAAAGATGTGTTTATTTTGTGCGAACGTAATGCAACTCGAGCTAGATAATAATATGCTCGTTGTTGATATTTTAGTGCTTAAATACGATGCTATTTTCATTCGGGTTTGTTTTCCTGCCGTTCATTTTATACGAACAGTCCAAATTCACTTGAACTTCTCATTGAAAACAAACACGAGATTTCTAGTACTTGTCAAAAATCACATGCTTGCACCTCTTTGCCAAGGGATTCCTCAATAGAATACGCTATATTCTTATAGATAACCCATGTTACTTCTTGATAATTACCTATAGAATATTATTTTTAATAATTTATTTATTAAATTTTGTCCACAGCCGGATTATGACGACATCGAGGTGAATGGGCGCGTGCCAACTCAGTTCCCAAGAGGAAAGTCAGATAAAGGAAAGGATAACAAGAAATACGGTAAGTAGCCAAAATATTCCGTCATTCTCGAAAATTCTACTGTTGAGCAAGCATCTACAGTAGTAAGTAGTAAGTATCTACAGTAGTTTAAGCATGATATATGGTAGTATTTCAGTAGTTTAGTGAAATACTCATAGGTCTCCTTTCGTTGTCTTCATAGAAAGCATGTATTTTAGACTGTAGTGCAGGTTCTCGATTACAGTAGGTAATTAGACTTCTTCTTAGAATGCATGCTTCTTAAACTGAAGAAGAAAATGATAATCGAGGAACGAAAAGAAGGTAAGATTATCAATAACTAAATTGTAAAAATTGTAAGCACCATAACACACTATCATCGCCGTTTATACCGTTGCATTTTAAGCTCATATTGGATACATTGGTACTCCTAAAGATCTATTGTCCGTGTATTTATGTAGGTAGGTAGTTGTAGGTTGTAGGTATGTCAGTAATGAAAAACATACATCTTGTCAACCAATTAAATAGTTAGGTAGTCACTATCAAATATTTACTAACCAGCTCATAAATCGTTGAGATTTCTGACTGAATGTTCACTCTTGAAGCCAAAATACAGCTGATATTTTGCAAAAGATGATCAATACGAAACTCTATCAAGTTCAGTGTTCAGTGAGGCAACCGATTTAATCCACGATTCAACACACACCATTATCGTAGTTGACGATCTTCGAATCGAGTCGACATTCTCTTTAATCGATGTTGAACATGCTCATATACTGATCTAGCGCAATACAAAAGCAAACTTTACCGAGATTACGTATTCGAGCCCATAAGTATCAATTAGTAGACTTTAATTAACCTTAATTACACCTGAGTACACTGTAAGGTTATTCCAAATATAGCAAAAATCAGAGCACCAACAAATAAAGTGCTCCGAACTTGTCGTTCACAATATACGACGACACGTGATTTCGCGGCTACGCTAATTAAAATAACCTTTTTCGCCATATATTAGAGACAAAGGCCTTTTAAACGTATTGTCGAATAAAAGGACTTTCCTTAATTAAGTAAAAGTGGGGTTCAAAATAGGGCAAGAGTGAGTCATTTTTTCGCACGAAGGGTTTCTTCTGTTCTTATTTAGGACCACTTTAATTTGTTCCAACAGATAGAGGTATAACTATTGAAGGAATATTAAAGAAAATACATTCACATTGTATACCGATAAAAATACACATCTTTTGAGGAGGGATCTTAAGAAATATTTAATACGACAATTTGAAAAAATACGTGTTATAAATGGGGACTTTTAATTCTTGTTCTTTATGTAATAACTGCAAAATATCACTGTGGATGTTTTATTTTCTGTTTAAAAGTATCCTTTGTCAGACGTAGGTACCTACAGAAAATCACGCAACTCGAAACCCATCGGCACCTATAGGGCACGGAACTCTGAAAAATAGGCAGACAATCGTAGCATTAATTACTCTAAAGCGATAAATTGTTCCGTTCGGACCGGCCTGGAGTGTTTCGTCCCACCCGAAAGGCTATTACAATATATCTAGCAGGTCCTTGGAGGCGTTTACATGGATGCCGAAGTCCAAAGGCTATGTTTGGGCATTATGAGCCGATATTGGATAATTACTGCGGCTGTAATGTCCGATGTTGCGACTATTTCCCTAGTTGGCGCTAAGTTAAGAATTCTGTAAAGGGATTCGGCAAAAAAACTGTGAATCTAACTCTGATCTGTAGGTTTAGTGTTTTTCACTCCTTTAAACTTAAAATCAATGGCAATGGGCTGGCCACATCGTTCGCAGGACTGACGACCGATGGGGAAAAAAGGTCCTCGAATGGCGACCACGTTTGGGCAAAAGGAGCACAGGCCGCGCTCCTACCAGATGGACTGACGACCTGAAGAAGACAGCGGGAAACCGTTGGATTCAGAGGGCCCAGGACCGGGTGGAG
>DWIY01001220.1:0-10533 GCA_018248615.1 Erynnis brizo brizo
ATAAATAAATAATGATAGTAAGTTATCTACTTCTAAATTACTATTAATGGCACATTACAACAATTCGCATCACAACGGTTAAAAGCATGTCTCAGAAGTATTAAGTGTCACCCACTTATTAATGATCTAACAATTTCACAACACTTAAAGCCAGCAAAAATGTCGACGTAGCTTAATTTCCGCTCGGCGATGACGCCACGCGGTCAAGTTTGTTCGAGAGCTGCGCTTCAAAGCTCACTGGATCAGCAATTTTCGGAGAGCTCTCGACCCGTGACCATGCTATTTAGACTTAGCCATTTACCGAGCGTTCGTCTTTTTCTATTCCTATAGTCGTCAAAAGAGATGGATTGATTGAGGTGTGACATCTGCAGGAGGGTGGACTAGGTTGGTACAGGAGGTCGACAGCGTAGCGCATGCGTCGTACACGCCCGTCTCGAGACTCCGCCCGCCTAGAACGCCCACCTGTGGTCTACCAGGCTGGCCCTCTTCCCAAACTCAAGAATACCTACTCGGTTACATCCTTTAACAATATCGCCAAGAGATCCCTCGCGTTTAATGTTACATAAACGACTAAAGAAGGGAAAATCTGCGGAGATGTAATACAAAACACGCGTTGAGCATTTAAAACTGGCGGAACATCACACAAGCTTTCACATCTACATAGGTACAAAAAGACAATCGGAAACTAAGTGTAACATAGGATCACGTCTATCATTACTGTTAGATACCTAATCTCAGCTTTTAGTTCAATAAATACTTACGACAACAATTACTTACATGCACATTTATTCCTACGATAACGATCACATAGAAAGTGAAACCAAATTACGCGGTAATCAAAGACAAGGTCGTCTACGTGTCTACATTTGTTTTTAATTGAAAATGGAAGCGAAGGGCGATTAATCGAATGACGCTTTCGCTTGATTGTTTTTTTATTAGGGCAATAGTTTCATCGAATAAAATTATCGATTGGTGGTCGGGGTAACATTGGGAGCACGTCGTATTGGAGCGTGCTGGTTGGATTCTAGTCAGCTGCATGGCCTGCATGGTTAAATGTGAGATGGCGAACGACTGGTGGAGAGGACGTCGCACCCCGCGTCGCCTAGACCAAGCCAGCCATCGCGTCACGCGTAACAGAAAATCCCTTTTAAAATATCATTCACGCTTCGACGACGACAATTTTTTAAATAAAGTACTTCCACAGAAGTTTTGAAATTCACAAAGTAATTCATAGTTTAATCGAAGCTTTCGTTGAAATGTTACATACAATATAGATTTTGTGACAGGAACCGGTTGTTAGTAACATTGTATTCATAATATAAACTGTAATTAGACATTTTTATTGTTTTACTGATGTTATCAAAAGGTTTGATAGAAGTGACCATGTCAAGGTATTTCATAAAAATAAACACAATTTAGGTCAATTTTATTTTATTTAGGAAATCGTCGTATCGTGAATGAAAAGAGAGATGTTCAAATGCCCCATTTTTACCAGAAATTTCATTTACTGTTTTTGTCAAATATATATTTCTTAAAATACGATGCAATTTTCAAATTGCCATTTCTAAGGAAATTTGGATTACAATACTAGATATCGCATGAAATAAGATGGTGAGTTCTAAAACAGTAAATGATAATCTTGACAATATTTGTAAAAACAAAGGGAATAAGAAGTTAGACACCGCTCTTACAAGGGAATTTCGGTTACGCTTGAAACTTAGTAAGTGTATTAAACGAAATCCACCACCAACAAAACTCAATTCAAATCAAAAATCTTACACGAACACGGCATAAAACATAAAAGTAAAGAAAACATTGAGTGTCGAACGATGCGTATAGTGTCGGCGGTGGGCGGCGCCTGCGAGAGACGTCACGGGCGCCGCCCATGCTCCGGTATAGCTTTATAAAACGTAAACATTAAAAACCCAATCGACTAATTCACACCCAAACGAAAAAAATCCACTCTCACGCTCACGCTTGCCATAGATACCTATGTGAAAATGTTTGATTATTTAGTCTAGGGGTGGTCCGCCGGCCGCCGCGCCGCTAGCCGTCCGGAGACGCCGCTCGCCTCATCTACCGAGACAAAAGTCAGCTCAGCAACTGTACTCATATCGGTTTATCCTACGCGCAGTGCATTTTACTTACCAACCCTGTGTGCATTCGTATTTTAAAGTATAGGTAGTGTAAACTTTGCAGTACCTAACACTAGTTTCTCGACAGCTCCTACGTAATGTAATCTTCCAGGTTTCCATTACTGTACGTGTAATTGCATCTACGTGGTTGAATACAGACATCTGTTAAGAGTTTCCTAAGCTATATTAATTTTATAGGTCCTCAATTTATGCTATGACAGTCAATCTTGAAATGCCTAGTCTGATTTTTGTCTCGTGAGATGTTATCGAGAACGGCATGCGGAGCCGCTTGTGCTGGCAAATATCGAAGTGTTGAACCATTGAACATTGATGTGTAACAGATGCACTGATACATCGATTGGTGCCCACTCACCCGTATGGTGACTGTAGCATCGTCGGGTAGCCGGTGCGAACACCCGCAGCCGCCGCCGCCGCCAGTCCGAACCCTGAAACAAATAATTCCGTTTTTAACCTCCATTCCCACCAAACGAGGTGACAACGAAATAGAAACGAGGCGTATCGTCAAAAATTGTATCCTGTCATCATCACCACTCTCACCGTCGCCATCGTCTATTTTCGGCCTCACTTAACGGAAGTGGCTGGAGGATTTCGAACTAGCCTACTATATCACCACAGATTGGAAAGCTTCCAAATGACACAAGAGTCAACTTAGCGCAGGCAACGTCAAAATGTTAATTTCTTTTTATTGCATTGTTAAGGCGCGCGAGGCGGCGTCTATTTCGGTCGCTCGCCGCCCGCCCGGGCTCCGGCATCCAGGGACATGCCTCTTGACAAGAAGACGACAAACACTCGCTATAAATGGCTTACAGTCGTTGGCACGGATGCACATAACGCGGATACTCCGCCGAGACGTCTGTACTGATTGACGGCCCTCTTCTTCCAACTCCCAAGCGATTTCGCGACAGGCAACACCGTCATTTTGCTAACTGGTTACTGCGAACTAATTTTGCGTTACAGGTGGCCGGTTACGTACGCGGAAACAATGTAGTTACACTTTTGGGAAACGCGTAGTCGTAATAACGTATTATTACGACTGTTTGGTCGGTGATGGAATCGTAAATCACTGATTAATGGCTAATGATCATAGGAGCGTGACCTCTGGCGGACTCAAAACGCTTTGGTTATTATGTATGGTGAAATTTCACCGGTTATTACCACGGATCACGTCCGGGCTGCCCGGATGGTGTCGCGGTTCGGCTGGTGCGATAATGCTGTGCTGACCTTCCGTGTGAGTGCGGTCTGTGTCCAATCATTGTCCTCGCAAACTATTGCCAATATGGCACACGCCGTGATTTAAAAACGATTAACCCTTACGTTTGATGTCAATTTCAAGGGCATTATCAACATTTGTTGTTCGTAATTGTTACTGGTTTTATAATTTACCTACATATGGTTACTATTACAAGCCCGAATATACCATATAATATACGAATAAAGTTATTTTTGATGTGCAAACAATATTTACATCTGAATTTCATTAAATATTAAAATTATAATTAATAACGTAAACTGTACAATTGTAGATTTTATATTTACATTACAATTGTAGATTTTATATTTACATTCTGAATGTAATTTACTTCGTCGCGTTTCAGCCTATAAATACCTATAAGTTAAAAATTTTGTAGGTTTGTATTGTAGGCACTTAAGGCATTATTAATGTCCACTTAACTTAAGCTTTTACTGTAAAAGCCTTGTTTTACGGTAATGAAATGAACATGTTAGCAATTAAGCTATACGATGATGTTGATACCGATAAAGCTTGATCAACAATTTGACAACATGAACTAATTTATTTATATCAAATTAATAAAGAATACAAATAAAATATTAACTACTTATCAAAATTACTACAGTCTTTTAGTTTGAGAAATAATATTAGAGACCTATAATTCAAATCAAAGATACGAGTCGACGAGTACGAGAGATTAATTCGTCACTATGTCCGCTGTCAATAATAAAAGCTAATTTTGTAGTCAAAACGTGGGTTGGAAAAAGGTACTTGATAGTAAGAACTTAAAGTACCCGGAATAATTAAAGGGATAGACAGTCATTACCCAAAAATTCAAGTAGGAAGGAACAGTCTCCCTATGAATTTCAAAGGGTTGTATTGTGTCGGTTGCGTGTCCGATGAGTCCGCGTGATGTGCCAGCGACCACCGCAGTTCGATCGATGCCATGCCATTTGACGGCCGAGGTCGGCACTGTCCATATACCTTATCTGATTCATTAAATTTTTTCCTCTTTAATACCATTGTGCCTCGGCCCGGTCGCGATGCTCTTTGTAAGCGCGTGACCCAAATAGGTTCACTCATAATCGATTGTCGGTTTTACTACATTACCTACGTTTCACATTCGAATCCTAACTAAAACAAATATAGCTCGACGCGCAACGGGTTTAGCCAAAAATCATATACTAATGACGCAGACTTCCACCGGCATTAGTCAGATTCTCCAGAAAAGCGAGCACACGTCCCGTTTAAGTAAATAAAGGTTTGTTTTAAATGTTTTTGCGCCGTTGTTTCAGGACGACTTCTGGACTCCGGGTCGTCGAACTGCAAAGCCGACACGGAGTGCTTAACGTCGCTTGTAAGGATTCTACGGAAATACGATTTTAGACGCCTGCGGACTGTATGACCCCGCGCCGCTACTCCTCCCCACCTAATCCATAGCTCCGATGTTCTTTATTTAATTAATAGATGTTTCAATATAATCGGATATCTAAACGAATGCAGTTTATTACAGGAGGTTACAGTCATGTTGATTGAACATGCACGGTTGTAAAACCTAGCGCCGAGTCGCATCTCAGTGTAGGTAATCGTTAAAGATCGTTTACGACCGCCGAATTTGCGCAAACACGCCAACAAAGCAGAACTTCGCAGTAAAGCTTTAACCATACGGGAAAGTACAAGCGGAATAGCCAGCTTTGTTGCATACATTGTAGTACGGATGTGTCGTGTAAGTTTACCGACACAGGAATAGATTTAAAACAGTCGTGGCCCAAATCTGTGTGATGTGACCAAAAGAAACGTAGTCTCATGGCCGCTGAGTCTGTCGTGTCCGGTGGCCTTCCTTTTGATCTAACGCTGTACTCCTGAAATCATCTGACGTTTCGACACCCGAAATGTCTCACAGTGTAATAGGTTTCGACTGAAACGAATAATTGTAGCTCACATTGGAATGTCTGTTGGTTGGCAAGACACTTATTTTCGTGACACGTTTACGTTTTCCATCTTAGTCTAGTAGCCAGATTGAATGTCTTGTTTCTGCATCTATTTGGCGAATTTGACAGATATTTACCAACATTCTTATTGAAATTCTGGATTTTGGATAGTTAAAATGCATCCAACACCCTTACATGGCTAAAAGTGATGGTGAAAATCAAGAAGAGCAAATACCAGCAGCTATAAATATTATAACATTTGAATCAGCTATCATTAAATGGGCATTATTGTAACAGACACGGGTTGTATGTCAAAAGTTATAGAAAACACTGGCGGAGTACCACAAGGGTCTATACCGGGCCCAACGGTATGGATTATTGTAAACGATTTATTCTTTCCCGGTTTGACTGATAATTTTTTTTTGACATGGATAGAAATTATATCCTACTGTTTAAATGACGCGACTCGAAGATGCTTTGTAGGCTTCAATAAAAGAAAACTGGAAAGAAAATATGAAGCTTGGCGGATCGCCAGCACTGGTGTCGCGGCGAAGGCGGCCACGACGACGTTCCCAAAACTGCGTATATTTAGACAAAATAAAGAGCGCGCCGAAGACAAAACGAGACGCAAGTCTGTTTTATAAATAACCACGTCGTTCGCCGGACGGACTCAGCCTCGCTCTACCAACCTCTGCTCGCCAGCTGTTGTACATAAATAATAATTAAGACACGAAGAAAGCTACATTTAAGTTCCCGAAGCATAGGACAGATCGTTCTAAAAGAAATGCTTTGAAGCATATTAATCTAAGTCTAACACAATTGTGCTCAATTAATTTTCAGGATTTTTTGGCACAGTAGTGGATTTAGCTACTTAAAAATGGTATATAAAGATGGTTTATAAGTGGATATACACGTAAAACAGGAAGGTAATCTGCTATATCGGAGGATTACAGTGGGGCTTCGTGCGGAAGTCGCCTCTAGGGATCACATTACGTGGTGCAACTGCAAGAAGGGTAGTTACTGAAGTGTCCTTACGGTTACACTCACTGCCTAAGCGGACAATGGTGATTTCCGTTTAAACTTTTAAAAAATAATTCACTCGTACCTTTTCCATTTTTAAAACCACCGAATAAAAAATCTTGGCCCAATTCCTGAGCGCCATTTTCTTTATATCCGTTGTCATTCAATAAATCAGTTTAAAGGTTTTTTTGCAGCCACTTTTCTAAAGTCTATAGCTGTGTAGCCGGTCATCTTGTCACATGTCACTTAATTATAAGATTTTGGGCCAAATGCCACGCATTCGTAAAACACGGAAGATACTATTATTTACTTGGAGCGCGTTCAACAACTCCGAGGCTATTAGTGTAGCGATATCGTAAATTGATGTACTATTCTACAACTTAATACGATAAATGTTTTGATTTCGACATTTTCGTTGATCCACTTCTGAGACGATGCTATTGAACTCGATAATAGTAAATTTCCATTGTAACCAAAGTAATGAAAGCAATAAAATTCTGAAATTAACTGGAACTGCTATATAACCTGGTACTGAGAAAAGAGTTCAACGACTTTAATTCAGTTAATGCATAGGTAACTAACAGATTGCAGTGTATCTCAAAGACCTATTTTAGGTCTTAATTTGCATTATAATCGTTAACTTATTGTCATCCAGGGTTAAATAAAATAGTGTTATTGTTGAAATCACATTCAATCTGTAGCGCGCGGTCGGTTGTAATTGCGGTAATTGCACGTTTCCGTTGTCGACGGTGAAATAAAGACATGATTACTGTAAAGGCAGATAGATACGATCACGTGGTGGCGTGGCTCTGTAAGCTGACCATTATGGCTTCGCTTCATACAATTATAACTATGCGCAGTACTATCGATCAGGTTAACTCATCGGCGCCCTCCGATTCCACATTTTTAACCGGCTTACACTAGACACTGAACATATTATTATTCCTACTGAACAGTTACAACAGAACAGTATACAAGCACTAATTTTAAGGACTACCAGTAAATTATTATCATATTGAATTTTATCTTTTTTTGATAGTATTTTACAACTCTTTAACTCTTGGACTTTAACTTGATATCAATTTACAAAAAAAATAATGAATAGCAAAATATTGCGTCGCTTTTATACATAGGGGTGAAACCGACGCGCATCAATTTAACCAGATGACCATATACCACGACACATAGAAAAATTATGTAATTTAAGCGCAAGGGGGTGGCAAACAAAGGGATAGTTCCTGCTGCGCTTGCCACGGTGGGTCGTTCGATGGTAAACGTTCTCATATCGATCGGGCGAGTGAGCGGCGCGTGCGGGGCTCATCGGTGCATAGTCTAATTCTCAAAGCCGAAATAAAAATAGTGACGGGGAAGCGCGGGGCAGAGGAGAGCATGCATAAGTAATGCACCGGCGAAGGGCGCTCAGCGGCGCACGCGATCCGCCTGCAATGCCAAACGGGGGCAAACCCTCCGCAAATACTCACAAAGGGCTAAACTAAAACTCTCAATTAATCTACGACTTGCAAACATCCCGCTCGGACCTAACCCGAGTGATTAACAGCCTCGTAATTTGATTAATGCGAGACGCAACAGGTTAACCGACCAATTTAAATCTGGCTCAGGCGCTGACGCCTAATTATTAAGCGCACCCCAATGACACACATTTAGTGTTCTCTACGGTTAGTTTTCGGCGGTTTTACGGGCAGGTGCGAATCGATTACCGCGGTAGCCGCTCCACTCAATAATTCAACGTGTCGTCTGATGTTTGGACAAGTGTTAGTTCGGCCCTCATCAACACTCCCATATAATAAAACTTTAACAATGTTTTCATAATCGACGCTAGCCCGCCTGAAATCGCCGGCGGGTATAGATAGCTACGTATTTAGAAACTGGGCTACAATATAACGCACCGCAGTAGTTAAAGTAAGATAAACAATATACAGTGTAGTTGGTAATAGCAAATTTCATATTCCTGCGGTGTAATACAGTGTTCACGCGTGTGAATAAAACATCTAACTCAACAAACTACAGGGTTCGTATCGTGTCGTTTAAAGTTCTTTGTTCACGTTAAATTTGTTGAAAGGAATCTTATAGTTATGCCAACTCGCACTTCGCCGACGTAGACTGTTATTAATCCAATGCATCTAGAGAGGACCTGAGAGCACTATTGGTAAGCTATTTTGGATTTCCAGGAAGCATATTTGTAAAAGGATTGGAGTAACGTTGCGAAGGAAATCATACAAATTCCCTTGAATCATCTCGGATTCACGCTTATTTATTTTGGCTCGATATCAGATGCGCACGCGTCGAAGACAGACAAGCATTTACGTCTCCATCAATGTCAGCCGATGGATTTCCATAAAAAATTATCGAGAAAATGTTTAGAATCGCTATCCGTCGATACGATCTTTCTACACCGTATACCATCCCATAAATATTGTCGGCACATCTGCATTTATTTCACATTACGCTCCGATCTTTTCAACAGAATCTTCGACGTTTATTATAATCATGTATTTCTAAAAGGACTTTTGTCTTTGTGATACATTTCGTTTCAATGCTTTGTTGTTGGACCTTATTTATGCAGGTCATTATCCCTAGCATTTGAGTAGTTATACAAAAAAGATCCGTCACATCTTTTTTGCTGGAAGGAACGGGCAGGTGACGGACGCTTTTATTGGGCGAGTACTTTGTCAGGATGCTGGGTCCGATGCTTTCATATATTGCAACCCCTTTAACGGTAACCAGTGACGCACCGTTGCACAATACCGCTATAATCAGAACTAGTTTAACGGTCATCCTTTCAAAAGAGTCATCAGTGTCGATTTGACAGGATCGCTTTTAGACCCTAACGAGTTCCGAGGTCTGTGATCAGTAAACGGTCGAAGTTTACTCTGGGTTTACTCGAAAGGTTTATATATTTACGAAGGGCTAAACAGACGCTATGTACTGCAGTCGTAAACCTTATTCTCTGGGAAGAAACAACGGCAGACTAAACAGGGTGATCGGCGGTGGATTTAGGTAATGCGTTTCTCCAACAATAATATTAGTGATGAGTGTTGGCACACCGACGCTGGTAGGCACTGTTGATTCGTGTTCTAAACGATCTCTCTTTGAATTGAAAAGTCTTTTGTTAGCCATCCCGTTACTATCACGTGTTTATGAATCAATCTGTCTCCCGTTTGAGTCATGCGCTAAAAGCATCGGATGTTAAATTCGGAGTTGATTTCATTGGAATTTTATTTATCGTAAGATTTTAGTTTTAATATCACTTTGATATTATGTTTGTGTCTGGACAAATGTAACAGAGGAAACTGGCAGATGTATCCTCGCAGTTCAAGCGACAAATCTCTTATATCCCAATATAGCTTGGTACAATGTTATTGGCCGTAAATATGCTTTGTAGGAATACATGAATGTAACTTCTAAACTTCTAAAACATGACCAAAACAATATTTTTGGAGAAACAGCGGCATTGCATTCAAACTGAATTTAATAAATGCAAATGAGTGCATTTTATATTAGTAGATAAGAAATCCAAGCTTTATTTCAATAGTTTTAAACAATCGAATTTTAATTTTACGCCATGCGACAGCTAATTAATCAGTTGACTTGCAAATTAATGACGTCATTCGTTATTCAAAGTGATTGTTGAACAAATGAACGTGCTATTCAATTTTTGAGGTTTAAAGTATCTTAATTAAGTTTTACTATACTTCTTTGATATTGACACACCAATATCTGTCTTTAATAACGTAAGTACTTCATGTAATTTTTTATTAAGGTTCGGAACCATGACATTATCATCACATAATAATTATTTTAACTTATTGTTATTTAGGTCACAGAAACAGTGATTTAGATTTACACAGATTCAGTTGACCATACATGTCCTCAGCTGAGCGCCTGCGAGGGTAGTACCGACAAGGAAAGTAACCAAATGCGTATATTCAGATTGAAACACACTATAGTGGCATTGTATGGCATGGAGACACTTTACAGCATTGCTAAATTTTCCAAACAACTTGTGTCAGAAACCAAACAAATTGTGTGGCATCGCAATTTAATAATTTAGTTGCTATTATGTTAGTGAAAATTGAAACGACGCTTGATGCGACTTCGACGTTAGTCTAAACGTCGAAGTCGCATTAAGCATATGGATGTTACTAATAACAGCCGAATAATAATTACAAAATAA
>DWIY01001221.1:0-10527 GCA_018248615.1 Erynnis brizo brizo
CATCGAGATCCCACGCACACATTGACAAGCTTTTGACAGTTTCGTGCGAACGAAATATGCTCGGTACCCCCTTAAGACATAATTATATTATTGTAGAGATAGTTTTTATATGTTCGGCCATACAATGCAGAGCCAGAGTTACCAGAGAATCGTTTTAGGCACTCGTGAGAGGTGGTGAAGTCCGATTTCGGATTCAAAATTGAAGAATAGATATACCTAATAGAATTACATAATATGTGTCGCTCTTATGGATTGTAGCTCGCCCGGGTAAATGTTAAGCTCTATCAACTATAAACTTAAATGCCGGCGTCCACATAATAAACTACTACTTAGTATTTTTTACCCTTTTTATTTATGTTTATTTTTAGGTGACCATCTTAATACATACCTACTTACCTACTTATGAAGAACAACACATTTTTTATAGGCGTTGGGCCAAAGCAACTCGCCCGGAGCACCGCTGAACCTTATTTTAGTCAACCACCTCTCCTGATAACTAACAGCGTACCCATAGGTGATCGACCTCAGATATCATTTCTATCCTATTTTAGGCTAAATGTAGATGTCCATAAGTTACAGTGATCACATAAAATCATCATACACAATAAAAAATAATTTTAGTTTCTAACGGTTCATTTTTATCTACCTGCATTGATTTTTCGTCGTACCTACACCTACAATGATATGTCGTTGTATAACTCAACTCATACTTTTCGTACAATTATTGAGTTATATCAATAGGTATTAATATCAGCAAAACGACAAGATATAAATGACGTGCAGATGCAACTAAAATCATATCTCTTCGATACGTGCAATTTGTTTAGTCTACACTATTAGTCTTCTCAAGTATTACAAGGTTTCAAGGATTGTCCTGTACTTACATATCGAACGTGACTGTGATACTCAACAACTGATTCTAGTTAATATAGGATTCGATTCCACGTCATGCATGTACAAACTTTACGATTTTCGCCATCTGATGTCGCCATCAGCCGGTGACTCGATTGCTGTCTTTTTCAAAAGAAACGAACATTATGTATGCTATTCGTGTATAAGTCAAAAAACCACTCTTAAGTAGGTAATTCGAAACTGTTTGCACTTAAGTAGGTAGGTATGAGTTTCCCGATTAGTAACCATTGGGACGTTGAGACCCGACCCTGCTGTGGAGGGTCGGATCTCCTCTCTCAATGAGTCGGACGTAGACTTCATATGCCCTTGAGCACAATGTGGTGAATTTTGAGTCATGTAAGTTTCCTCAAGATGTTTTTCCTTCACCGATTCGTCGGGTGATTTCTTTTTTTAAAGTTTAACATAACTTTAAAGAAAGTTTTTGGTGCGTGCCATTGCGATTCAAATCCGGACCCCTTGATTAAGAGGCGGAATACTTAGCTAATGGGCTATCACTGCTTTTTAAACCGCTTAAGAAATGCTCATACGTAGTACGTTGATCCAGAGGACATATTTTAATAAATAGTTAATTAAGCAGATTCAACAACTTAATATTTCTGTTCGTATCAAAATTAACACATCTCGTTACTTTAATCTCAGCTACTAAATTTGAGCCTCATTAAAACCTCTTACAGTCATTTAAAAAGTGATTAAATGTAATATAAGTAGATAGCGATAATATGTACGTTGCTGTGACCTACAATCCAAGCTTTGATCCTTGATTAACATAAACGTGATTATTAATGTGCAGCTCCAAAGATTATATTAAAGCAAACAACGTAATATTTCTCATCATAAACATGCGAAATACGTGTATGAGCGCGAGCATGTGTTACGAACATTATAATTTATAGGAGACGATTTAATTTACATAAGCGATAATTGAACTTGCTACCAACGAACTAATTCCTTCGTATTATTGTTATCATTATAACGCGTAAAACCGGGTTAAGTTCCCTCGTAAATAATGTCTACCGAGAGCGTGTCATAATCAATCTTATGACCGATTAGCGTGAAATATTAATGAATAATGAACAAGCATGGGAGCAAATGTAAGAGATGAGAAGAAGGGTGTTGTATCGGACAATTAAATCTCTTCACAATGCTAGCATCGCAACCCGCAACAATAAGCTAACATAGGAGTCAACTCATTAAGAAATTTGTAATTATTGTTTCAATGTCAAGTGAACTAATGCATTAAAGTAAGGCAATTAAACGTATTGAGGTCAGAGGTTTAAAAAGCAGTAATAAGAATGTATAATTACACATGAACTTATTGTTGTATGCAAGTAGGTACCTCTTGTAAGTCTAATGAGTAGATAATATTCTATTTATTCAGTAAGGTCATTGGCATTCAGTAATTGCTTACAATAAACGTAATAATAGTATGATTTGTTCGTTTAATTAAACTGAAAATATACTCGTACTAGTACTACTGAAGACTTGCTTGAGGTCATAACTGATTTCGTTAGAAATCTATCTGTAAGCCATTTCCACAGTTATTTCAGATTATTTTCTTCTTCAATTTTTATTCCACAATACAGCAATTTTCAGCGAGAAACAGTATGAAACTCTTCTGAATTATTTATTATAAATTAAAATATCAGATATCCAATAGAATCAATGCCAAGTGCATATAAACTTTACTTACAACTACTTTGCATGTAGGAATACTTAAGATAAACATCATATGAGGCCCTGGAAACTGGTACAAATTAGGTAATAGTCTACTTATATAGGTAAAATCTTCACGTATAGCGTAAAAATTAGCCTCCTTCATTTGGAAGTTGTTCAGAAGATGAATCAATTTTCAAATCACGTTTATCTTACCTTGAAAATGTTAACAACGGCCTACATTCTAATAACCTTTTAGCGAAATGTGGTTCAGTGTTCGCGAGAAAACATTTCGTTGTGATCACTCGTCAGTACACAGTTTTGCATAATAATAGCACAATAGTTCGAGCCTCGAATGAGTGTTAACATAGTGAGGCTAAATACCGAACTTCGTACTGTCTAGAGTTCTAGACCTGTGCGTCATGTTTTAGTAGAAAGACTCTAAGTTGCTAAATTGCAATCAATGATCTAGTAATAAAAGCCATCGAAAAAAGAGTTTATCGCCATAATACTAGTAAGTCTTAACTTAAGCAGGGTTTACACTGTTTTCCATAGGGGAAACTTATTTTTCCGCAAATTTAGAGCATTTTATTTGCATAGAGACGCAAGAGACTGTCAAGCAACATTGTCTTATTGTTAAGAACTTAAAACTCACAGCCTAAAAGTTTAAATCCATTCAGTTACATAGTTCACCAACCTTACAAAAACCCGCGGATCGAAAAATAATAAAAAACCATTATTATGTATTTGTACCCTATTTTTTTTTTGTAATGTTAGTAAGTATAAAGCGGTATCGTCGGTAAGATACGGGTATTCGGTGTCACCGTGAGCACAGTCCTCTGCACGCGCCAGTCGGTGTTACAAAACGTCGAGAAGGAACAACACCTCCTCGCAAGCCGCCCTGCCCTCATGAATTATTCCACGTTGTAGATTGTGACACTCCGACGCTAACCGCCACCCGCCGGGCCTATCGCACCTGTACAAAAACCAAGCTGTGATACTTATACAGGATAAAGATATGAAAAATTAGATCGTTAATATTCTTCATTAAGATTCTATTCACTACTTATATTCATTATAGGTACAATCAGTTACTAACAAGTTGTAAATGATAAGTCATAATATAAAGAAACGTCTAAATATGTGCGATCTATATTTACCTACAGACGAAATGGCAAACAAAGCTCTGATTCCTTAATTCAAAGGTGCCTAAGCCTATCTAAAGGACTAAATATTTCACGTTACTGCTTCTTGAAGAGTAGACGAACCTGTTAAGTCAGATATAAGGCATAGGACTTAGAGAATTACTTTCCCCACCCATCCTGACTTTATGGTGCCCCTACATTTGTGCCGCCGACGACTTGAGACGTCGGACCACCGGCAAACGTGAATTTTAAATTGAATCATATTATATGTTCACTCAACCCTTTTATTTGTACGAGTAACGAGCGACGATAATGCTCCTACTGTTTACGTTATTCACCAGTTGAAATAGAGAATTGATTATGGTGGCAATTCTTTTTATACACGTAGTGGGCTATTAGACACTAACATATCCCCAAATATTTCTTCATCACGTTGCTCCAAGGCAAATTGCTGGAGGCGCAATATTAGGCTCCACATATTATTATTAGGTTCACCATACCATAATATCGTTTTTCAATTTGCTCACCTCATAAGAAGGTATAACTGCTATCTATAACTAATGACAATCGCGTGCTGTGCAAAGCGCTTGTAGAAAATACAAAAATAAAGAACCCAACACGAAGCCTTCTTCACAAAATATATTTAAAGTCATAGATTTTACCGATTCCAAGAAGGCACATTTTCAGTAGTTTTAAGAAAACATGAAAATAAACTAAAGCCTTGCTTACCACCTTCTAGGAATAAATATGGTTTTACAACGAAATCTTTACATTTTTCCAGATTTTCAACGTCTGCGGCGGTCTTCACAAGCGCTCTTAAGAACGTAAGTACACTTTATTTAACGTAACTAGCTTATTTTTCAGAAAATATGAGCGAAATAACCGTTCTGAGAAAGCGCGATAACACGAAATCGCATAAGTAGTTTCTTTTGAACAAATTTGAGCGGTAATATAAAATGGTTTGCTTATATTTTGCTCGGTTTCAGTTCCACTTCAATGTTTATTCCTTAATCGCAGTAATTTCTTAACAATTGAGCACGGACACTAATCAATTAAGAAGAAACTTATACCTGGTTTATTATAAAAATATAAATTATAAGATAATTGCAATGTATGATATGACATGGATATTGATAAGTTGTGGTCACAGAAATAAATAATTACTCGTAGTCCTATGATAATATAATTTGCGATGTTCTTGATACAAAAAGAAACAATCAACTACCAAAAGCGAAGAACTGGCTGAAATTATAATCGCTGTTGGCAATATTCTTCCGCTGTAGCTACTTTAATTAAACTCTTAAATGTGCCTGCAGAAATGCAAGAAATAAATATGACGCTATCTTTGTCTGCTGTTTTTCGTAGATTAGTCAGAGATTATGTTAATTTTGTTTGGTTTGGTGAATTATATCTAAACTACATTTTTTGAAACAATGGTTCTAGTTTTAAACACGATAAAATTAAGACAAACAATAATATTTTATGGTTAGGATATGCTAATATACGCTCCGTAAATAAATATTTAATCTACTTTTTGTAGGATTACGCATAAATACATTTTTGATTAAGTAACTTTCTACTAATGAGTTAAGCCAACGATTTCGCTTTCGTGAAATCGTTTTGTATTCTATAAAGAGGCGCTAGAAGTTGTAACAATAAAATTTAAAAAAATTAATTGTAAATAAATAATTTGCTAAAAAAGTGCAATAACGATCAACATCAAAACATGATATAAATAAATAAACATTAAAAGTTACGATGATGACTTTCATAGCGGCGCGATAATAAACCTCGATATTTATAGCGACCACAATATAGTTAGAAAGCCATAGAAATAAGTTATTTGCATTTGTTGCATATTTACTAGAAATATGACTGCTCACGTCGCAAAAGCTACAATGAACCATGACACAAACTCATGCCTTTGACGACATAAATCAACACCTCTGTTTATTCTCGCAAAGGTTACGCTGTATAGCGCATGAACGTAGGTACTTCAATAACAGCAAATGCACAAGAATATTTTAATTTAAAAGTAACTCTGTATAAATCTTATTGATTTTATCTAATTGATTATTGACCACTTTCTCTTAGGAGCAACAAGTTATTTTGATACATAATTATTATAAACATCATAATTTGGTAAAGCCAATCCCTCAAGTAAATAAACTCATAATTTGCAATGCTTACGTTCCGAATATGGTTCCTCATTTAAAAAGCAAATCCAAATGATTGCCTATTTGAGTCTTAATCCTTGTTAATCAATAATTTCGGATACATCAAATATTTACTGTACCTATAGTTAATTATTTATTATTCATTTTTGATTTTCTAGGAAATCAATGTGGCATAACGTGGCTCATGTATATAAAACACTTCAAATTTTTTGACAACCCCAATTTCAAGTCACAATAACACTCGTAATAAATGAGTGGTATGAAAAACAATGTAAAAGTCACGTATCATGTAACGAAATGGTGAAATGGTCAGCTCGCCAAATCCACAAATTAAACTGGATGCATGAATTTCAGTAGTCAATTGTCATTTCACCGCTGTATGCATAGCATGTGCGAGTGTACTCGAATACACTCGCGACCCTTAATACAATAAACCCTACATGCCAGTAAAAATGTTTGACAGTGAATTTTTTGACATATGTGTGTAAATATGACACGGAGGTACAGCAAGATAGGGTTATATCGTGGAAGATATTTTAGGTCAGTTGCACTAACTCAATTTGTACCCTTGGGTTCATACCTATACCTTTGATTGGACTATTTTTATCTATTTCTATTAGATAAATAAAGAATATAAATAGATTATATATGCAATGCACAAATTCATAAAAATCGGTGATGTTCAAAACACTCATTCATTTTCATAGTCAATTTCCCACAAGCATCCAAAGGTTCCTTCCATGTTTAAAAATAATGGCAGCAAATTGGCTAATAAAAACACTCAAACAAACAAACGACACAAGAACTTGCTTGCTTCTTGATGATATAAATCAAATGATTTTATCATTTTTAAAATTAAATAATTAATCATTAGGTATACACATTTCAAAAGTGCTATTCTTTCATTTCACAAGGGGCTTTTTTTAATTAATTCTCCCACGCTCGCAATGCTTGGAGGGCTCACGATCGTGGGTGATCTACTAGTGTCTCTTCTAAAGACGAATGGAGAATGGCATTAAGGTATAACTAGGTAAATATCAAGTTTATAGGTATCAAGTACATCTAGATAGATAAATACAGTGCCTACAAGTTTATTGGCTACAATATTATTATTTTTTGACTTTCTTTGTTATAATAAGGAGAAACATACTGTTTTTCGCTGTTTCGTTACGCATGAATTGTGAGTTGTGACTATATTGACGGTAATTGTATACGTATAAGGTAATTTTCTGTCCATATCTATAAATTTTTATCGTTTGAATTTGTTATTTAATACGTGTATTTTGAAGGAACAGTCAAAAGAAAACAAACTTTTAAAAATAATGCCTTTTTAATATTGAAATCCAAATTAAACTAACGACCGGTCTAATGTACACAGTTCCATTGGAACATTCATAAGCATTGTTTACGACAAAACAGTAAAAACAAGGCATATCCAACCCTTGTACATTTTTGGATGTACGCTCCAAGTTAAGCGCGCTCATTATTCAAGTTAAGTGATCGCATAAAGTAAATGAGACTGGACACGCTCTCAGAAGCTTTGCTTGTCACAGCTATACAAATAGCTAGCCTAGCCTCTTTTAAAACGGGTCACGATGGACCGTAGCTAAACGTGTACCTACAAAACGTTGTTTAGACTTCCTTGTGTCGAATAACAACTTCATTGTCAGGGCTAACACGATGCAAAAATCATTAGTTGTGTTGATACATTGTAGCATTCATATTAGACGCCACAGATAAAACAACTTAATTCGTGTATTTATTGTATTTGATTCAATAGAGAGTTTTTAAACACTCATTTATTTATTATTTACCAATATTGAGATCGTTAAAAATGAAGCATTATTATCACATATAATTGTAACTACAGCCTATTGGTTGGAAAGAATACAAAAATCTGTAAATGGCAGCTGTAAAGCTTTTCATCATTGTTGAGAATAGTGGCGCTTTTTTCCCTTCGCTTACTTCGATGTAGCAAATTAACCCTTTTCGGTACAGCAGGGAATCGAGGTCACAACTTTATCGAAGGATGACGCGTAACAAAAGTAATCTCTTAAAATGTCCTCGAAATGTTCACAACGCCCATTTCATCTCATCCACACATCAGAGTTCGTCTCTGAAAGAAGCGCATTTCAAAAACATCTCTAACGAAGCCCCGACGAAGCTATTTGAAGAATGGAGAATCTCGTTAATGTAATTAAGTAAGCGACAAAGTCGAAAGGTTCGCTGTCAATATTATCCGCGCGCGGCGGGTGAAAATAAATGGATTAGGGTAAATAGCATAAAGAGCCTTTTGTATTCGAAATTAAACGTCACCGGCGTCATTATTCAGCCTCTGGTGACACGCACGCGATCAGCCGTCTGTTTACGAGTGGTTACTGTTTGGGCCTCCGTCATCCTGACGACTGGTTTTCGTGAAATTTGTAATAAATAAATAAATAATTTCGAAAAGTTTGAAGTTTTAAAAGGAAAGAACCCGAAATCTGGATGATACTGCATACTGATTAAATTATCATTCAGATACTAAATGGTTTTATTTGGCCTTTGTACATGTATCGTTTTTCTAAATTATGTAAGCTTTACAGTATTTGTGTACAATCAAGAGTTATTATGTTACTTATAATTGTAGTTCTATATCCAAAATGAGTAATATTCCAGAAACATTCTAATTAATGATTTATTTTTGTTAAAGCACGTGTCGAACCCAACAGAAAAAGCCCTCGAGTATGCTCTACCAGCGCTGCCGTACGATTGGAAGTAAATAAAGGAACTCTATAATATATTTAGAGCCAAAACTTAGCTGAAACCACAATACAGCCTTACCAATTCCTGATTTGCTTGCCTTCAATTACAGCACCCTAACTTCAGTATTGTTGCCTGTGTACATGACGTTTGAATTGAAATCCATTAATTAATTGATACACCCATCAGAGACAGAATTCTCAACTGTATTTATTATATAAACGTCTATTTGCTTGATGTCATTTTCTTATTGAGTTTCAGACATTAGATGGTTTGTCTTGTATTTAGACTTGTACGTTACGTGTACGTTCTCTGACATGTATGTAAGTACTACAAATACGAATACAAATTACCTACACTAATTCAAAAGAAGCTAAAAGAAAGAATATTAGTAAATGCTAGGTGCTTATGCAGAAACAGAAAACTCTTTCATTTTCATACAGCCAACAACAAATGCATGATTGGATCCCTCTTCAGGATATTATCTACCAGCTGAAAAACCAAAAAACTTCCAGCACGCCTTTTAGTTTTCAGACCTTTACCTCGGCAGATAAGATACACATTTACACATAGTTTTAAAGTCAGTTGGCTATTTACAATATTTTCATAGAACCTTAATTTTAACTTTAGATATATGAAGTATATTTGTGCTTAATCGTTTCCTCTAAAAGCTTCCAACTTAAATTTGCAATCGACTCTAGAGAGTCATTCGATAATTGATAGTTCACGTGTTATCGATCGACGCATCATTAAATAATTCGCGAATAGTAGCAAAGATTGTGCTTGTATTCCATTTGGAATAAATGCGTGCTACATCAATCAAATTAACATCACTACTCGAAAACAGCAAATCAAATACGAGAATGACATCACGTTCGAACCATTGATTGAAATGTCCATAAATCATATTTATAGATATTTGTATTGGTTCGTAATAAGGGTTATAAATAAGCGAAAAGGCGATGCAAAAGCTGTATTGATGAAATTGGTTGATCGTTTTTGAGAGTGTGGAGGATTTTTTGTAATCAATGCTAAGAAAACAGTTTATCTCCAAGTTTTTTGTAGTTTCTATTCTTTATTACTCTTTCTGTTGCCTGCTGTATTTCGCAAAACAATTGCCAATTATTTGCAAACTTTAACACTCCGTAAATGCATTGGATTGTAAAATCTGTAATATTTATGTAGTAAATGGAAATAAATAAATATAACACTCATGTATAATTGTTTTAATTTTTCAATGAGTACATTCAAACAAAAGCAAAAGGAATACGAGTAGGGATCGGAGTAGGTTTGATAGAAGGCAGTATAGAAAAAAAACTTTAATAAAATAAAGATACCATCTTAAATTAATTTAAATTTTTAATTTAAACATAGTGAAAAATTAAATGAACTTGGCATATTTTTATATCTTATTCTGCAAATATTTGCATAAACATCAGTAGAAGATTGAATAAAAATACGTAACATTTCTACTTAAGCAGTTAATTAATTAAATTATTGTTGTTATGTTATGATAGAACCATCAAACTAATTAATGTAATCATTAAGCTTAAACACATACTTACCTAAGTATATAATATGATTGATTACGAACAAATTTATTTTTAAATTCTCTTATATTTTAACACCGCGTAGGTAATTTGTTAAGGTAAGTTCTTTTGTTATTTAGTGTGTGATATTTGAGACGATTAGTATTTTCGATTGTATCAGAAATATTTATGGGCTCTAAAAAGTATAAACATTTGATAATTATTTTAAGTTTATTTTTATGGCTTTTCAAGTTCAGAATTTCCTTTAAGTTTCAATTAAAGCGGTAATAGTCCAGTGGCTTAGAATTCGACCTTGAATCGAGGGGTCCGGGTTCGAATCCCAGTGGCACGCACCAATGACTTTGTAAA
>DWIY01001222.1:0-10526 GCA_018248615.1 Erynnis brizo brizo
CTTAGAATGTCCACTCAATTTTGACAGGTTACGACGTAACACTATAATAATATAATTATTATGATAAAATGATATTTTATCGAAAATCTTGTAATTAAGCTTGCAATTTTTTTAGTTGTAGGTAATAATCATTTATGCGCCTGTAAAGTTTAGAAAAATTCCCGCCATCGGAAGGCCACGCTCAGTTTAGAAGATATTTCGTCTCGTTTACATGCGGTTAATTTAATTCGGAGAAAATTTGGATTTTTAAATCATAAAGGTCTTTTAACAATTCTTTAATACTGATGCAATATTTCGATGTTTTGTAATATGACTTTTATATAAGACTAAAAGCTTTCTTCTTCTTTAGTTGAATCGTTAGCACAAAAATGTTTAAAGTTTTAAATAAAAGTCATTCTCGTAGGCTGCATCACAGGCCTGAAGGCGTACACCCAGGGTCAGGGCGCCTACACTGACTCTCGATTTCTGCATGACATTAAATCGAGACAGGTTACCGTTTTCAAAATGTTTATTGCCTATGTGGCAATAGTATCAACTACCTTAATAAGTACTACGTTAACTCCTCTTGTCGCGTGTCACTGTGTGCGTTAAGCTTGTATGGATACAGGGGCTATGACTGTGCAACGCCACACAGTGAAAAACTGCATACTTACAAGCACTCACACATAGGACCGCGTGCCAAGATGAGGTGAAACATCTATAATTTACCAATGAGTAAATAGGAGGGTTTTTTTCACCTACTAATACAAATTACTTAATTAAATTCCAATTTTTTAAAATTTACGGTCATAATTATTATTCTCATAGATAACATTTTACACAGCACAGGCTATATAAATATAGGTCCTGTGTGTGCCTTAATGTTTTCTACATCACAACATAGGCTAATCTTATCATCTATGTAGTATACGATACGATAACGTGTAGGTATGTATTATTCATTGTTATTTATATACTTTTTAAAAATTGACAATGCTACAATACATAGGTACCTTCATTTTACAATAGTCAGACATGTTGGTCGTGTTCATACGATTCGTGCCCAAGGAGATTTCTCTCACAAAACATGTAAAACAACGCAATTTCACACATTTGTTACAAAAAACCCTTTCATTTTTCAACATTCCGTACCCTTGGGTATTCACTCAACTAACGTCTTAATTGCCATTACGTCAATTAAATTAACATCGTTTCGAAATCTGTTAGGCTATTTAACATCTCGCGTGAAATACCAATTGTTAGTGTAAAATATAATTTGTATTGACTTTTGTACTGTTTAATCATTAATCAAATCAATCATAGTATAACTACTTAATTAAATCGTCAAAACTAAAATAACCACCAGTCTTTCACTGTCACACACTTGTTGTTATAACATTGACACTTATCACTTAAACGCTTCCTGCTATACTTTATACTCTTTGCACTGAAAAATTAAAAAGATATCGAAAAATTAACCGATAACTCATTAGCATAGTTATGAAACACCGCATAATACTTATGCTTTCAAGACGCATAGCCTTTGCCGCTCACATTCGGTCACATCCGGTTGTAACGGAAGTAACGGTGCCAGTCGCGTATACAGATCTTATTATTGCCGATAATACTGACCGATTGGTTTAGGGACATTATGATGGAGCGTTTGAAACGCCGTACAACCGCTTCATAGTCGCTGGTAATTCGAAATCATAATATTTTTTTACTCTACAGAATAATATACTCGTATTTGTTTATTAACCTTTATTTAGGCGCTTATTAAACCCTTTAATTAAATAAAGATAATAAAGTTGGTTACATTATCAAGAATACTGTTAGATATAGCGTAAAAATTGCGAGTTCATATTCTAGTATTTCTAGTAAACTATAAACCTATAAATTAAGCGACAAGGGTTATATGCAAACCACGATTCTATTAAACGATTAAACGTACGTTTTATGTTTACAATTTTTGCGATCATATTGAGCACTCATCGTAGGTCATTCGTCCATAAATGAATTTCCGAATAATACAGATTTCGTAATACCTGAGTACTACGACGAATAATACACATAGTAAAATAGTAAAACAAATAAGTAATATTTAATGTCATTAACAATCTTATTTAAATAACAAACAATAACGACATTATGGCCTTAGCTAATTTTTAGTTAAGTTGTATTCTGAAATATAAGATAAACTATATTTAAATGTTTAAAAAAGTTTAATTAAGTTTCTCAAAACAATAAAAATAAACGGACGAAAAACGTATAGCTTGTAATCTTACAAAAACAGTCATGTCGTTTAAACTAGCCGGAGGTCACGCAGCTACCGAGCGAGTTATATCAGTTCATTGTCAAGTAAAAGTTGAATGTGTTTAAACCGTAGGTATTGTGTTGTTATATATCTCGTTTAAAGCTTCGAAAGTTATTTTAAGAGATCGATTACGGCTGGATTTAGATAGTTATAATCTTGATTAATCAGCGTATCACGCTTATAGACGTTCGTTATATGTTTCACTTTCTACCGTGATAGGTTTATGATCACTTACACTTTCAGTCCGTCAGTAGCTGGCATCTGTTATCTCATCATTGAAATATATTTACGAATATTTTTCTTTCCTCCACCACCAAAAATTTCATACAAGTTCTTATTAAATTCGACCTTGTTCAATTCCTTCCCCCGCAATTTAGATGTGAAATTCCCAAAAAATCTACCGTAGAGCTGTCCCTTACCCCGTGTCCTTATTGCCGTGTCGCACACAATAGTTGCTCGGACGACAACGTCATTGTATACATGTTGTTGCAAGTCCGATTGTCCGTGTCATAGCCCTCTGTTTAAATGTTATCGTGTTGGGTGCTCGGTAATGTCAGCCAATTAGGACAATGTTTCAATCTGTGAATCAGACGATTCATTTTCAAATTCTCAGTTAAATTTGCTGGAATATACGAAACACTAAGCATTCAGATTACCAATAGCTACCTACTTAGAATCAAAGGAAACTGTGCAATTATTTGATAGACGAAATACAAATTTACTGGAGTCAAAAAAACCGCACCAATATAAGTATAAATCCACACCAATTTACTGAGTTGCAACAAAACAGATATCTATTAGAAGATTTAAACTCAAGGGTACTCTTAACAACACCTAAACGATCATCAATTGCTTCACTCCTCTTCATATTAATTTGCAAATTACAATAAACAACAGTATAATAGCGCAAAATTACAAATTTCCCAACTAATCGTTTCATCCGTTCACGATGGATTACCAAAACTGCTTGAAAGTGTTGCGTCACTGCGAATAGTTTAGCTCTTCTAAACTATTAAGTCTTTCAAAGTTATAGCTCTACGAATTCCTATTAAAAATAAACAATCAGTAAACCTCTTTTAATTATGTTCAGCAATTCGCTTAGTTTCGAGAAGATTATTAAGATTATTTTTAAATTTGCGTTTCATTTCCAAGTTTTTCGTCTTATCCTAACCGAGTCTTTAATACATTGTAACCTGTAAAATCTACTTGCGAAACACCGAAGACTCCAGCTTGAGAAACCCTGGTTTCAAATAATAACTGCTTGAACATTTTCGCCCCTCAATTACACTCTTAACGTCGTTTATTATTGAGAATATTCATGTTAATTCTATATTCAAGTCAGTTGAAAATATCAATTCTATTGTCACATCGTGTGCAAGCATGACTGGTACCGCACCCAAATTCTTTTGGTGACGTGTCTCTGTAAGATCATATTCTCTTTAAATAACATGCATAATCTGTATGTCACCGTCGCAATCCAAACAATGGGACTTTTGCATACCTCCTTCCATCCTTATTATCCTGACATGTTTCATGGTTGCGTCACTAAACGCTTTAGAGATAGTTGATCTAATTGTTATTCACTCTTTTAACAGTCGGTAGCCGGCACGCTTGCTTCTTGATTCTTCTATGTAAAAGAATGAATGACAATTTGTGAACATTCAACACAATACAGAAACTAAAAGAAAACGTGCAAGCAATCGGATGTTAAATGATAACAGCAGCAAATGGACAGCCATAGCCAATCTCGAACAGAACCAAACCAATGTTAGTAACTTAGATACTATGTGTACTTTATACTTTAAACTGCACTGTAAGAGACAAAAAACTACAATGGTTGTACCAACTGTAAATTTAAAAAAATAATTAAATCATATAACACATTTCATTAATGCTCCTGTCTCGTCCGTGGATAAATTCAAATTGCCACGAAGTTACTGAATTACAATAACAGAATAAGGTGCTATGCAACCAAACAACCATAATATCTCTGCAACAAAGAGAAGTTTCATACGACGTAAAATTTATTGCCCAAGCTGGTATTGTATGCGGAAGCGACTGCAGACAATTTAATAATCCATATAAGTTATCGACTACTAATCAGTTATTCACTTCAATGCACTAAAGGTTTACAGGCACACGTTCACGACGGTGCCATTTGACGTTTTCCTTTAATATTTAAGTTTAATAAATGGACATCAGACAAAAATGGTATATCAAATTAGCCCGAAAAATAAGGGTAGCTTTGCATAAATTCCAATTCCAAAGAAGCTGATAATTTACAGGAACTTTAGGGATACGATTACCATTGTAACAAAATTGTAAAAGAGATCAAACGCGCTATAGCTTGCGATATGTCAAAGTGATTTCCACTCTCACGATCAAAATTTGGGCATTCTCGTATATCACGCCATTCGCGCGATGACACGACCGAGAATGTCCACTTGAACGCATTTGAACTGCCATCTGTTCAGTTCCTTGCCCTGAAGATCCGGGATATGGGTCATGATATTAGGAAGGCAGGTGGGGGATTTTTTGTTCATCCGGATTTTTTAAATCATACGTTATTGTGCACATTCATGTGTAAATTTAAACAAAGACGTCACGGTACGATGTAAAATTTGTCGTTCATTACGAACAGCACAAAAATAATCTCTAGATAGACGATTAAAATCATATAGATAATTGAAGAATCTTGTGAATCTTTGTTTGCTCGTTGCGATGTCACTTTTGGTAGTGAATTCTATGAATCCGTTACCTTGCTGTCTTTCAATTTATCAGCCCACCTGGTTGGCTCCACCAACCCATGTCGTTTTCTTCGTCTTTGCTTTTATATCTTAAGCCAAGACATATCTATATACCTTTCAGAAACCGTTTTGCCATCAGCAAGTGGTAATTTTAGCTTGCTGACTTTAAAAAAAACATAAACTGAGTTTTGATTTGCCTTATAGTACTGCACTTTATTCATAGGTGGAAGGAAGGGGACGGAGAATCCCACTACCCTACCACAGCTACTACTTCACAATTATTGTGTCACAATGAAGTTGTTCTGTTCACGACCGGACGCACGGACACATTGCATTAGTCAGCTGGAACGCAGTCTACCGGCCTTGTCTGCTCTAGTCACGCCGAAACGTTGAAATGCCAACTTGATACATTTTTGATATTAGCTCCTTGTTCTTTGGAATGCAGCTTTCCGTTGGGTTTTGTCGGTAATAACGTAGCAATGGAAAGAGCTTTATGTGAAACGAGTGGTACGACTCGCACCTGTTCTTACGTCAGTATTTTAGTTTATTAGATTGATAATAATAATTAATGATTAATTGGACTTGACATTTTCATTTGGAATTTTGGAATCATCGAATGAGAGAGGCTTTTTAGCCCATTTGTAATTTTTATGAAGTCTATGGAATGAATATGGAATAGAAATCTTCGAGTAGTGTACAGTTCTATTCTTGCCAACATAATCTGTTGTGAAGTGCAGTGTTGCGGGGAGGGTTTGGTCTCCCTTAAAGGTAGGCCCTTAAGACGAAAATACAAATACTAAATTTTCCAAATATTCTTCAAACATTCTTATTTGCCGTAGGATGTAATTTAATTTAGCCAAGGGGTCAGTCATAGTCAGCTAATCTACATCTCGCTTTGCTATTTCTGTATGAAAAGAAAGGAAATTTCGAAACTCTAATTTCCGCGGACTATTTTAGTTCAATACAATTGCTAATGCATTGAAATCCACAAAAAACACAGCAACGAGTCGTCAGGCTGTTAAATCCATGCAGAATACAAATTCCTTTACACAATTGATAATGTTGTTATTCTACAAGCGCCGAGCATAAACTACAAGTTCGCCTTGTCAAGACAAATTCTTTAATACAACCTCCGCTTACTTGCAGAGACAATAAATCGAAGTACACGATTATAAAGCTCTAATGTGTTCTTTAAACTATATACTCAAAGGTAATTATTACGGCTATAATCATAAAAGTCCAGTTAAAAGCATTATTTATAGTCACGTCTTCGTAGCTACGGGGCTTCGTGGATAACATATTTTAATAAAGAATTATTGCAACTTAGTCAGTCTTATAGTATACCCAATAGACATACCTAATCTGGCAAAGTTTTGCGAAAATCGTGTTGGTTTTATTTTTGTACACAAATAATAAGAAGACAATTAAATCAAAATTACGTAAAATGTAGCAAAGTGAACAAATACTCGTATGTTTAATATATTAATGCAAAGTAACAGAATAATGTTTAAACTACTTATTAATATTTTTGCAAATTCTTCACACTAGTGACCCGTCGCAAATATGCTGCGAAAATGCATGTGGGTTTCAATTTCAACACACATGTGAAATTCAACAACAAATTATGTGGCTATATTGAGATAATAAAGTTTTCTCTTTTACCATCACTAGAGATTTTCACTTTCATCCCAGAAACATTTACATTATACAGGTTTCAGTAAAAGCAAGATCTTGACTACAGTTTAAAGTACAGTCTCCGTTTAATAGAGAATAGAATCCAATTTTCGTCCGTCGTAAGTTGCAGTGCATTAAAGCTCAATAAAATAAGATTGAAACCGAGCAATTGGCGAAGTGGTGATCCCACGCGACATGGTTCGTTTACCCCGAGAGCCTCCACGTCACTGGTGGTCAGTGACCACTGACCATGCTCTTTACAGTTACATTACCGAAAATGGCTTCAGGTTCATGCGATTAGGGCGACCATAACGGAGCGGGCGGGTTGCCTTTTGTTTTTATGCGTTAACAATAATTATTTCACAGTTAAATGAAGAGTTCAAAGTGAAAAAACTTTAATGAAACTAAAAAAATGGTCTGCAAATTCTAGAGCATATACCAGAAATAAGATTATTAAAGTTAAGTGTAGATAGTAGAAAAAAATTTGCCTTAATTCGATCAATATGAATTGTTACTAGTAGGTAATAATATGAAAATTTTTACTTACGTATCCACGGTACTTATCACTTATTTTAATTGTCTAACTGTGGAGTTAAAACTTAAAGTTCCGTAGTATCTCATTTCCTCGTCTTAAACAAAAATGTACCTGCAATAAAAACAATAAACTTGTAGAAATAGTATTGCGTTAAATACATATGTTATTAATCGAAGCACTTCTAAGGCGTACCATACATACCTCTACATAAATGTATGTAATTTTAATTAATTTCGCGGTGCGGCGTGAAAAACGCTGCGTTTAACACGGCCTTATGACACCTTCGCAGAATAAACACTAATGATGTTAATCAATCATCATTTTCTTGGTCATAATCGCAACATTCCAAAATCATACTATAAACATTTTAGTTATGCGATCCTCTAAGATCATGCATGCGATTTCTATATTAAGCCAAGCCATTATAATAAAACACTGGACGTAATTTAACTTGAATACGTGTCTAACTGGTTCTAAATGCAGTATGCTTCGATGTCTATTATTTCCATTATTTTTTTATTCTTAGTTCACAAGAAATGACTCTGAGTGCAGGTAGACCTAACGTATATTTAATTCAGCGTAAGCAAAAGAAAAGACTGCAATTGCAACAAAATTAGATTTCTCGTGACAATTCATTTCTTGCGTTCGATAAAAGTAAGCAATTTAAGTGTCGAATAAATAACAAAAGAAAAAGATTAAATTTAAATAGTTTCGTAAGTCTGTAACATTAATTATTTATCTGCAAATTTTCTAAGTCATAAATAAAATTATTTTATTGTATCGTTACTTTGCTGGCTGACACGGCAGGTTTTACTCTAACCAATTTTTTAACCTTCCAAGACTCATATTAGCAACGCGTCATTTTCGGCTTAACTGCAATAAAAAATTGTATTATAAACGTAATCTTTCTTTTTAAATCTGTATTTGTAGGTATTGATGAAAACCGCATTAAAATCTTTTTTTTATTTTAAAAAATCTAAGCGTACACAGCGAGGAGGTTTGTTTCATATTACGTAGAGATTGTACTGAAGAAAATGTTTCTTTAAAAATTGTCTGCCTTAAATGATCGTCAGAAGGCCGCCTGTCATATGATCACGCAGAGAATGTCTGACAGTTTATTGTTGATACATTTTTCAAAGGCAAAAGTTGTCACGTGTTTTGTTAATGTCATTTTAACAATAGTGTAGATGCAGTTTTATGCAAGATGTTTATGTCAATAACCATAACTTGGCTTTGGATTTGATGTTAAGTTTTCATTCGACCATAGATGGTGGTTTCACGATCAGGGTGGGAGTTCCGTTATACATCTCCCGTCTGTAATATCAGATCAGCTAGATGATAATAAAATTTTGTAATGTCATCAAGGATAGACCGTGAAAAGTTACATACAGACAAGTGATGCTTAACAAGGCATGTAAGAATGAGAATCCAAATACAAAGCATGCCTTTTTTGTCTAATTTATAAGTTAACAAAATTTGCTCTCTCTTTAAAATATTGGAATAGATTTCACCGTTTTATCGATTGCCACCACTCAAACAGTTTCTGCTTGATTAAACAAACCGGTTCACCGAAACATTTTAGCAACGTTGAGCAATCGGCGTTGCAAGTGCACCAGTTCTAGTTATAGTGCAGAAAATTGCATATCTGCAACGAACTTTAAATTCATCGCATTTTAAATTTTACTTTTTTCGTAGAACTATTAGGCACACCCAAAGAGGTACAGTCAACCTGACACGCTGTGACGCAAACGAGTTATTCTTTTAAGATGAATAGAAGTAATTTTAAACCACTGTACTCTTCTCCTCACTTTTTTCAGTCCAGCTATAAATATTGTGCTTAAATATAACGTCTATTCGAGGACCTTTCAACACTGTCGATTGTCAATCGTCCTTCCAAAAATAAGTGAGATAAAATAAAACTTTGAGTAATGAAGTTATTACCAATTCATCCGTAAAGACGCAAGGTCAATAGAAATTTCTTGGGAGCAGATTATAAACAATGACTAACGCAGATGAAACATCTCAGAGATTTGAACCACGACCTGAAAGCCATATTCAAGGTTCGGTTAGCCAAGCGCAGGCGTCGCATGCCATGTGAGTCACGTCTTCCGACCTCTCTCCTATTGTATGCCGCAGACTGTACACGAATACGCCAGATTGTATAATCTGTGGTCGTTTATCTCCTTGTCTATAGTTATCGCTTTTATTTAATTATTTTCGAATTGATCACCAATTTTATCTACGTAACAATAAAAGTGTACAATGTGTGGTTTATTTTTGAGATTATTTATCTCTTGGTCTTTTATTATCGTTACTTTCAGTTTGAATAAATGAGAACCAATTTCACTTGACAATATTTTTGAACTTTAAACAATGCCTTTCCTATGAGTAACCCGATGCCTAGTGAGCAAGATAATAAGAAATATTCCTGTAAAATATTTCTTTATAGCGCTTTTGTATGATAAAAGCTTAATTACTTTAGATGAAAATGAAGGAAATCACGTTTTAAAAGGTTTAAATGTCCATCCAAATTATACAACGTAGGTTCTTGTTTTGGTCGGATTTGATCATAAAAAAACGTGTGGGTTTGATCTGGTTCATAATTAGAGGCCAAAATTAATATGATGAGTCACAATAATCAATGGCGAAGACGAATTAGCGGCGCTTTTGATTACATTTTGGGACATCTAATATAAATCGAGGTAGGTATAAGTGGTAATGTAAAAATGTTTATTTTTTATAATTTTTTTATCCTTTACACTCAGCAACAATTTATTTTTAAAAGCAGAACATTGAAAGTAACACCAGCAATTGTTATTATAACGATGCCACGTAAGCCATTGTTATTGTAAAACTTCATTATTAGCTCCAAATACACAACACATTATAAAAGATGATAATTATCAAAACTGTTTCAATGTCAAGATTGCAACGATAACATGTGAAACTATAACAAAGGATCCCATTTTTGACTCACTAGAATCCAGTGGGTGATGAATAAACTTAATTACCTTAGATGGTATTTTGGTATTATTTGATTTACCTGCTTCTACTGTTTGAGAAATTTTTGTCAACAAAATAATTACAAGTGTAAGTTTTACAAAAATATAATTATAATTTTAACTAAGTAACAGAAGATTTTTTTTCTTTATAATCTTTATTAAATAACTTAGTAAGTAACTAAACTAAATATATGTTTTAAAACATTGAAACATTTTTCAATTCTTTTCAATGCAACTATTAGTGGCATTGAAAAGAACGATACATAGAATGAAAA
>DWIY01001223.1:0-10524 GCA_018248615.1 Erynnis brizo brizo
TTGGTGCGTGCCACTGGGATTCGAACCCAGACCCCTCGATGCGAGGTCGAATTCTAAGCCACTGGGCTATCACCGCTGTTAAAACGCGGTTAATTTTATTAAATTAGTTGCAAATTTCATATTATTTGTTCATGCATTTATGAAGCTTAAGTAACTTCCTTCTATAAAGTATCTAATTATGTATAAAGATACACAGTAGCTATCCATTTAAAATTTATTTACTCTTTTATTTTATTTTCTAATTTAATTTCTACACCCACATTGTTTATTGTTTTGTTTCTACATAAGTTTCATCATTCACTTGAAACAACTTGATTTGCGTTACGTCCGTGGCGTAAAATAGAAATTGCAATCATCATCACAATAATAATAAAATAACTAATTATTACGTGATGTACAGTTAACGGTATGTTTCGTAACTGAGATTACTGTATGATACGAGTATCTTACACTATTAACTTCAATATAGTGGTTGTATAAGTATTCGCTATACAGGTTCATAAAATCCTCCTTACTCTAATGGTTAAACGGCTTCTTGGTTCTAAACTGGAAATTATATATACGAAATAGTGGTTTAGAGTCGGTGCAATATTAGATACTAGATAGTACTGTCGCTGTTCCGTGTCTTTAGACGTTTAAAATATTTCCTACTGTGGATGGATGTTTATTACTATCTAATCTTTTGTTTATTACATCTATTACAATATTGATAGTTCTAATTTTCATCCGTGAAGGCCGTTAGGTACTTCAGCTATCTTCAGGATTTGCTTACGAGCTCTAAAATGTCTTACAGGATATTTTCTAAAACACTTATGTTTTCTTACTTTTAATTTATTAAAATTGAGATTTATTTTGTCTTTGACACCGATCTTCACATAATACTGTTATGGCGCCGTAAAGTACTTCAAACATTTAATTTCGTAACTATAAACTACAAAGATTCCATTTATTAGAAGTTTTACACTTCACTATCTTAATACTATTTTAACGTCCCCCAAAAGTACAAAGTTCATTGAATTAAATTGGTTCATATCCATATTATCTCGGTTTAAGTGTTTTATTTATCGATATTTTTATCATTCACATAACTTTTACCGTTTTGTCGTGTGTCACTTTGCATAAGGTTCATCGGGTGACCAAATGTACCGTATTAACTAGACGTCCCGTTTTTTTTTTGTCCAACTGAACGTATGTAACTTAACCTAAGTTAGGAATGATTACACTTCAAACATTAAGTAAAACCTTTAAAATTCGCTTGCATATTTGTGCAAAATACTATTAAACTAGAATATATAAAAGCCCTACACAGAAATAGAATTTGTTTTATACCTAATGATATGATACATAATTTACATATAAAAATTAGGTGTAAATAGTTTTCGTAATCATAATTTTTTTTTTCATAAAAAATAACTGCGTTAGTGACAAACGTATTCCAGACAGTATTGCCGACTTTCCACAAAAAAGAAAATTACAATATTAATTTGGAAAAACAATTTTATTTAAGGAAATACCAACTAGATTTATTCACATTTCCTAAAAATATAAACACGATAGATATTCAACTAAAAATTATGCAACCTATCGTTTATTTTTACCTTGAGTCCTGTATCATTAATAGCCATGTCCCTCAAAATAAGTAAGCGAATCTGGTGACCCTTCATTCATTCAGATGCGGGCGGTAATAAGATGATGGCATAAAATGAATGAAAAGTAATAAGTATCTACATAATGCAGTGAACTCTGGTGTATAGAGTTGACTGCGACCTTGTCGCTGCACAGTTTATCGGAAAACCGTACAAAACCAGAAAAGTCAAAAAGACATACCTATTTTATTTGATATTTATCAATTTTATACCTAGTACCTTACCTGTATACTGAATTACAATATCAAAGAGTAATATCAAATATCAAAGAGTAAACTAACAATAGAAATAGTACCGAAAACAGTAGTAATAATAGCATTGAACATAATTTGAGAATTATCGGACTAGTTGTCAAAAATATATTATCATGTTTAAACTAACTACCAAAATATTATGTTTGAAACATTTTTGCGGGGGTTATTAAGGATTTTGAATACATGAAAATATTCCTAAGGACTTTAAAACCACTGAAAAATTTTGCACTCTCTAACTTTTTTGTACAAATTCTTTTTTGTACATAATCTTTGGAATGTACATAAATTATATTTAAACATATTACGAGTACCTACATAACCCTTATGACCGGGTCGGTAAGTCGAGCTCGACTACTGGGTAAGTTAGCATACCAATTGCATTCAACTACGCAATGCGTTTGACTCGAATAGAAATCTACATGATTTCACGCTGATACCTATCGATTCAAACATCGATATCGAAATCCGACTGCAGTTTAACGATTTTACTATGCATATGCGTTATTTATTATGGTCAGTAAGTAAATATCAATTTCTCAATTTGTACTTACAATTCATAGGTTTATTTGGACACGCTCGTTTCACGGAGCCATTTCACGGGCATCAAAGCTTATCTCTGAAGGAATTGTGCAAAAAGTCAGATGCAAATTTCTTGCGCATTAGGATTTACCCAATCGCAACTAACTCGTAGTGAATTAATAATAGTTAAAATAATAGTTAAGTTAGTATTTATACATTTTTAATATTAACCTGGCTTAAAATTAGGATTAAAAGAGTCCTATAGATATGTTTTTCATGGCTATAAACTATTACCATTCCAAAAAGTCGATGACATTCACTTGGCAGCTTTCTTATTCAGTCCTTATCAGCCGACGAGGGTAATACATTCATATCTCACATAGCTTCTCAATTTGTAAAATGAGATTGAGTATCCAGCAGTGGGTCACAAAAGAGTATTCTAGACATCCAACATAGGATCAGTATAACTGATTTAGCCAAAACACTCACTTCTCAAACTGTAAAAAGTTTTATTCTACTAAAATTATATAATTGATAGCATAAGCGATATTGTAGATACATTAAGACAATAATAGCATCAACACAACATCGAACTAAAGTTCATTTATTCCACCTGTCAATATGTTTACCAATTGAATATGGATACGTCCGCAAATACCTCGAGGGCCGTCCTCGAACTCCTCGACCTATACTCACATACAAATGCATGTTTAATGTCATTAGTGCATTGTATTTAAAAGAAATTGGCTCAGTGTGGCCTGTAAAGGACTACATTTGTTACGACATTGTTATTGTGAAGTAATTAAAAAACTGGTTGGGTATGAGTCGATCTACCTACCGTGTGTTCAGTAGGTACTTGCAGAATTGTTAAAATATATAATTAATAAAAACTAAATTAAACAATTAAGTCAATAATATTTCAATATTAATGACTTCATATAGTGGGCTCGTTCTGTTTGTGGTACAAGAGGGGTGGGGTGAGGTGTGTGATGTGATGTGATGTGTCGTGTGCGCACTGTGCAGGTGTGCTCATGGGCATCGCGATCCGCACGGGCTCGCCGCTGTCGCTGTCGCTGGCGGAGGGCGTGTGGCGGCAGCTGGCGGGGCAGGGGCTGCGCGCGCAGGACCTCGCCGAGGTCGACAAGGACTTCCTGCCCGCGCTGCTCTGCATCCGCGACATGACCTCCAACAATCGGGTATGCGATGCCGACATGTTCAGGATCATAATATTTCAAGTCTTATTAGATGCCGAAATCCGGAAACTATTAGTAGCGAAAAATACTCTAAGGAGTCTCGGGCCCGATTTTGATGAAAATCAAAACTGCATTATTGGATTTTTTTTAAATCGATAGGTATCTGGTATGCCTAGCCAAGAATCGAAGTTGATTTTAAAAAATCACACTCTGTGTTATTACACCATTCGATAGTGTCACTAATAACGAACGAATTCTGGAAAATAATGACATGCAGCAAACATTTTCAATAATAAAAAAAAAAAAATTCCAGAAAAGTCAATCTTGTTCGAATAAGACACTGGCTTTTCTGGAATGCAATTTCGAGACGTCCAGGTGAAAAATTATTAATATACAATGAACTATTAATATACAAGTAGCAAACTAATAATATTTTGACAGGAACTACAAAACCTGGATCTACCGTTCTCGATACCATCAGCAGCAGGCCACGAAGTACCCCTGTCTACGCAACATAAAAGGGTCACACCTGAAAACAAGGACGAATATGTCCAATTAGCACTACACTACAGGTAAAACTCCACATAATATGATCAATAATTTGAAGTGTGTTTACCAACATTTTCCAATCCTTTAAATGTAAAGAAAAAGTTTCTCAACTTTGATCTTTTATCCATGAATCCGAGCCTGGATGTAACATTGAAATAGCAAGTCAATCAATTATAGATTTGATAGCATGAAGAATGAATAACAGAGATTAAAATATCGATTTTTTTTATTATTATTTTAATCACGATTGAAGATGTTAGATATACATAATAGATCGGCAATTTTTTCTGAACTTAAACATTTTGTAGATTGCACGAGTTTGACGAGCAGGTGCGGGCGGTCCGCGATGGGATGTCCCGCGTAGTGCCCGCGCCCTACCTCGCGATGTTTATGGCCAACGAATTAGAAACTCTTGTCTGCGGCTCGCCCGACATACCCGTCAATGTACTGCGCGCGTCCGCAACCTACAAAGGTATGATTTCTCGAAATACAGAGTGAGGCGTGCAGAGGCTAGACCACTCTGCGTGTTACAATTTTTTTCAGAATTGTCAGAGTCTTGGGTTTTATTCCCGAACAAAATTTTAAATGATGAGTCTTAATTCCTTTTTCTGATTGTTGCGAGACATTTTGTAAGACAATTATTAAATTAGCATAGGCCAATCCAAGATCAGCCCAACGTCCATCATCTCTTATCGAAGTCATGCTTTGTTAATGCTCATTGTTGCATCAATGTTTATTGATTTAATGGCTGGAATTTTATCGTGATTTGCAGGCGTGGAAGCCACTGCACCACTAGTGCAGTGGTTCTGGGAGGTGATGGAAGAACTGTCTGGTAGTGAACGTGCGTTGTTTCTGCGATTTGTGTGGGGACGTACGCGACTGCCGCGCGCGCCTCAAGACCCAAGACAAAGAGATTTTGTACTACAGGTGTGTAATGAGCATTCCTATATTGTTCCGGTAACTTAGTGAACAATCTTACTTAAAATAGTTTTTTTTTTGTGAATCAATTCTCTTATATTATAGCTTCAAATGTAATTTTATTGGGTTAGCTAAGTAAAGTTTTTAAATTGTTATTCTTTTGAAAATGTGTTTGACGTTAAATCTGCAAAAATATCAATCTCTTTGTATCAATCAAATCAATTTTTTTAGGTGCTGGATAAATATCAACCACCAGATAACTTCCTGCCGGAAAGCTACACATGTTTCTTCCTTCTCAAGATGCCAAGATATTCATGTAAATCAGTCTTGAGAGACAAACTTAGGTAAAAAATATTTTATTATTCAAAATACCTACTTCTTAGTAAGTCTTTCACAATATTTTAACTGATTTAGTTTTCTTCTTCTTAACCAGTAAAGCATTATCAAGTAAAGGTGATCTTGGGCCATGCTAGGTACCTATTAAATGTGGGTTTAAATTACCGATCTTCAGATATAAATTAAGATAGAGACTGTTTAGTTGCGAAGATACTTTTGGTAATTGCTTTGAAATAACAGAACACACAGACATTTTACATAAACTTACCCCTGAAACTTAACCCTACATCTCTGGGAAAACATGGGATTCTATCAAACATATCACCGTTACTTGATATCTGATCGGACAGGTACGCAATCCACTTCTGCAAGAGCATCGACACGGACGAGTACGCGCGCGTGGCGCTCGGCACGGCGGAGCGCGCCTCCTCCGAGGAGTCCGACACCGAGGAGGCCGCGCCCGCGCCCGCGCCCGCCCCGCCCGCGCTCTACTCCCTCACGCGCCCGCCCTCCTGGCTCTAACCCACGCCCATGCCGAGGAACGATCAAAGCACGAGTTAAAAAACACAAGTTTAGCCTGACCATTCACCTTTGATATGGCCATTTGTGTGGCTTCTCACGCAGATAATAATATATATGCGATCCACTTCGAAAGTGCATGGACACAGAAGAGTACGCGGACATGTCGTTCGAACAGACTTGTAGGAGGCTGCGCCCGCGGCCGCAACGCCTGCGCCCCCCTCCCGCGCGCACCCTCCTGGCTACAGCCCACGCTCACACCCGAGAACCAGTAAAGCACGAATTGATAAACAAAAGTATAGCCTGACCAGAGTTTATACGCATGGGCCAACTAGTACATTATTAACGCAAACGCATCACAAACCGGTCGGGTGGCCCTACATAAACAGCGCTCTCTTGCCATACAACACCCTGTATCTTGACCGATCGGCTAATTTGTGCGTGTGCACGCACACAAATAGCGCGCTTGAAATTGGCGTTCACTTTAGTATTAAGACTATATACCTACTATAAGACTAAAATGCGACTCAAGACTTGCATAAACGAACAAAATGGCATGCTTAACAACACATTTTGTCTTATTGTTGTTAATTAATAAGCCTAGAAGTATGCTGCATGTTGTTACAGATTTTGACTTAAAACGACACTCAGTGGAATGTTCACGCGGACATGTTTCCAATCGCATCGAAAACGAAAAGTAACAGTGCTACTCAAAATAGTGTAATAGATACGAGTCCTATACTCTGCGCCACTGCAAACCGAATACCTACGTTGGTTTGCTTAATGTGCTATTAGATAAACGTGGTCAATGGTACCTATTAGGCACAAAGTATGTGTTACTAACTGTTTTATTGAAAAGTATGGTAGAAACCTGGATTAAAACGTGCCGTACACGCCCAGTAGACCTGTGTCACCTAACTTTTAGGGCTGATGCGCTGCCCCGTGCGCCTCGTGTAAGGTCGTGTTTGTTTCGTTTGTGTTTTTCGTATTATGTGTTGTCTCAGATGTGATGGTCAGGCTGCCTTTGGTACTGGCTCGATGGGCGTCATTTTTATAGTGTTCTTAAAGATGTTCAAAACTATTTTTGTAAGTCGAATCGATGAGTAATGTATGCAATAATTAGCTGTTTGAGGCGCATTTTAAATGACTTGTTTTTAAAAAGATTCAACAAATAACATATTTTTGAGGTTTTTTCGACACCACCACCCTGCTCCGTGCTATTCGATTTTGAGGTGTGGCTATCGTAGGTCATTACGAAATTTTAATTTTAAATCCAACAAAGAAAGAACTAAACTATTTACATTTATTATAAATGTCTTTCATGGTATTCGACTAGCATTATTATTAAATAGATGTTTCAAATCTTATAACTGATAATATCCATAAAATATTTTCAAAACGTCCACGTTCTTCCTCCTTGTCGCTGTTGTTAGCTCCTGTTGTCGTTAAAAATACCGATCTATTTTTGTTGTTTAGAATCGCCTTAGCTCACTTTTTAGCTCAAAGTAGTGAAAATTACACCAGTTATAATTTTCTTTAAAAGGTAGATCTCGATACATGATTAATTACAAATCAGATTCCTATTTAATCCTAGACTTCCCATATTTTAGTGAAGCATATTGAAAGCAATATTGATGATAACTTTAGAACATATTACATTAATAATATAATTTTGTAGATACATTTAAGTAGAGATTACTAGAAAATACGGAAAGTTTGAAAATTAATAGTGAACTTTATTAGTTTATAAAGTTCCTTGTGTTCGTCTTTAAAATAAATTGGTGGTAAGGCTTCTCTTTACAAAAAATCATAATGGTAACTCATGGTGTTACTGAGCAAGCAATAAATTACGTATACATTACAATGAATGCAAAAACTCAAAGGAAATATTTTATTATTCCTGTTTAGTCTAAAAATAATCGTTTTAACTTTAATACTCATTAAAATATTTACTCATGATAATTATGTACAAGGACCATAAATGGCACATAATTATATAAATTTAAGTGTCTTTTTGTACAAGGCGTTTACATCGAGTTAAAGGTGACTATATGTGTTGAACTTCCTGATATTATAAAGGTAGTTGCATTGTAAGCTTAAGTTATCTTTTAGGGAGTGGCGGCTTGGTCTTCTATTTAGCATTCCATCCACAGCATAAATGAAATGCTTATGCTTTGCTGGATTTTATACTTATTATAGTGGAACAATGTGTGGGTGTTGGTGTACACTTGTGGGATATTATTAACCTATTTTAAATGTTTATTTGTTTTGCTGTTACCATAAGTTTAATTCATTTCAGGGTCTAATATTAGCCCTATTAGTGTCCATTTTATTTGGTGCAAATGTATTATCTTTATTTATGACCCTAAATTTATCAAGTTCAAATATTTTATTTGACATTTCTTCCACCGATGCATGTCCCTTTCTACACATATTTACATATATTTGATATATTTAAAAAAATGCGTTGTTCAAATGTGGTCTGGAGATATTAGGGGCTGCTTATGTTGTGGCTTACAGACAGCGTTAAAACCTTCGCCATATAGTAAAGTGTGTGTTTTTGTAAGTTACATTGTGGACTTCTACTGTCATGTATAGGATTTTTATTGATCATGCTTCTGTAAGTCACAAAATACTTTAACTTGACCGTGGAAGCTGTACTGTCCTTTGGATATACATGACATTATTTGGCTGCTTATAAAAGCAACTATTTAATACTACATTTGCGCCCTGCAGTACAGGCACAGTACAGTGTTTATGGTTACTTGATAGAACTCTAAGGGTAAGGGGAGTAAATGTTACAATTTGGCTTTTATTTCGATGGAGCTTAAAGCAACTGTGATGATACAATGTTGACTATGGTGGGTGATCTGTACTGATAAGTTTGGTAGGTAGGAGTTTATATGGTATGTGCATATTACAGAACTACTGGAAGCTAGTCATATTGCAATGTGTAGATGGTATTATATTTAATTTATTGTATATGTTATATGTTTATATAATCAATACAATAAGAATTAAGTTTGAGGCGATATTCGATACTTCAATCTTTACAGTATTATAATTTGTATGATTGTGCATGATTTTCTTTTTTTACTTTATGAGTGTTGTGATGTACAGTCGAACCTGAATTTTGATCTCTTCAAAATTATTTGCCTGGCTCACATGACAGGTATAATTGCATATTTTATCAGCAATTTATCATGATCCAGAACATAAGTAAGATCATTTAAAAATAATATGAGTGCCACAGAATTCAGAAATGTTTTATGTTTACTTTTGCTATTGCTAGTATTTTATGTTGCTTGCAGCTTAAATGGGTCACAGATAAGTGTAGAATTTCTTAAATATGTGTGTGCCATTTTATTCTGGTTTGACTGTACAACACTGTATTGTACCTACTTTATGCTCTTTAAATGTCACCCATAATGTATATCTCATATATAGTAAAGTAAGAAGGAATATGCAATAAAAATATGTTGTAAATAACAATTAACATACCATACATGCCACATGCACTTACAATAAAATTATTATACGTTACGTACGCTAATATGTCATTGTTTGCTAAAAATACATTCAATAGGACAACTAGATAGCCCAAAAAAATTCTTCAAATTATTTAATTACATTATAGGTGGCATAATTACAGCAGTAAAATCAATCATGATATTTACAGTTGTGTTGTAGAGATCTCACTGTGCTATTAATCTTGATAGTTCTGGTGCTAGTTGCTTCACTTAGAATTAAATTTTGTACTCATGAAATATTAGTATGCACAAATTATAGTCAATTTGGCGACATTTAATGTAATATTTAATTTATTGTATGAGTTAGCCATATTCATTCCACTTATACTTTTTTAATGGTTTTTACACTCAACTGCATATCAAATAATCATATAGGACACCAAAGACAAGAAAACTAGCTGTTCTATAAAAATCTTGTCTTAATTCAAGATATTCTGTATTTTATGTGACAATCTGTCCATTGCAGCTTATTTATTTTCGAGTTATGTATACCAATATATTAATTTTAATAAATTATTTATTTGAATAGTGGTTATTTAATTTCCATACAGGTAATCCATTATTCCAAATCCAAAGTATCTTTGCAACTTAACAGTATCTATATCTATGCCTTTCTGATGATTGGATTGAAATCAACAGTAAACAATAATGAAAGAAATCTTAGGCTTTCAGTTTAAACGTGATTTCGTACGTATTTCAACTCGTGTGTATATATTATGTGTTCACGCACGAACAATCCTGACTATTCCTGACCTTTGACATATAACAGGAGCGCTCACGCTGCGGGCGACTAAGTTGATATCAGACTGTGTGACACAAGCAGTGTCACGCTCACATAGTAGTCGTTGGCATTAATAGTGCATGAACATAATTATGTACACGCACAGGATGAATTTGTATGACATTGTGTCCAAACCGAGTGCTGTCTTATACCCAAGCTTCCAAAGACCATCAATCAAACAACAATAAACGTATTGCACAGATTTTAACCCATTCATTGCCTTAGTCGATACTATGAACTTGTACCGAATGCCTTGTCCTAAACGCGGCAACGATACTT
>DWIY01001224.1:0-10518 GCA_018248615.1 Erynnis brizo brizo
ACACTATGGTAACACAGGAGCGGTGACGTAGGCTTGTGTCACCCACGTGACCACTGTCATCTCGGAATGCTATACCTAGCGAAGTATATTATTGTATCATGGTAAATACTTTCTTTAGTCTATATCTATTCATATCCCTATAAGTATTGACGAGCTGACTCGATAGCTCTATTTAAGTGGTTTAATAGACTTTATCGTTTTCAGAAAGACTGCGAATTTACCAAAATAACCTTAAAAGCAGGCCCAATAAATGTTGAACATACTCGTAGAGTTACGAAAGACAATAATTTAAAGCAGACCTATATACCTAAGTGATTAAGCTGCTATTTAACCGAAACTAAAATGGTATCCAATACCGAACCCTGTTATTTATGCCCCCATTGTCACTCAAGAGAGCAGGAAACTAAACGGTTCACGTCATATGCATAATAACTCAGGATAGAAAGCTGAAACCCTATCCAATGCGCATATATCATTATTAACTTTCATATGCTAAACGGAAATATAGATCAGTTTCATAACCAACCAATGGTGAAATCATTAAAGGAAACATTGTAGATGTAGGAACAATACAAGTTCCTCCGAGGTTTTCATCAAAGGTTTTCATCATTTTTTCTCTCGAAAACATTTCTTATTGCTCGTGTGGATAGTGAAAAATAATAAGTATAGATTCGTCGTCACCATTTTGGTGTGTCTCAAGTATTTCAGATTGAAATGCTAAATTTAACTTTGTATAAGAAGATTCTTCATCTTTTTCATTTTTCAGGAATCAGAGAGAGAGAGAGAGAGTGAGTTAAAAACGTAAAGAGAAACGACGACAAGAGTTCGACGGTTTAATTTTGAACTTTCGAAAGAAAACTCTTTTTTCCAATAGATATATTATTAGTTAATCATGTTGATGAATGATTGTTATTGTTATTGTAATGCTAACTCTAACAAAAGTGAACGCATATTCGTGAAAACATATCTGAAAAAATAAACAACTTTCAAATAAACAGGAAAAGTTAAGAGCAGTTTGAATACATTTGGTCCTGTACAATTCAAAATCAAGGCCTACAATTAATTTACCAATGACCCCGGCAAACAAACGTCCAATCTGACAAGTAAAACAATAACCAAAATAAAGTAGATAAAACTGTTGACAAAGCCTGCGATGACGTCATCACGTCATGCTGTTTGATAGGGACGATCAGAAATGTTCCACTTCGTTCTTTTGTTGGGATGCTGTTGGCTTTTGATTTATTTTTAGGGTTTTGTTTTTTTCAGAATACTCTGCCTACAAACCTGAATAATCTTTGATATTATTTTCACCTAAGTGTACTTTAAAAAAAGCTGAAATTTTGTAAGATAGCTACATGTGTATCTGATTCCAGCGAGTTTTATACATATATTATGTATTTTAAGATAATTATTGTATTTTCATCTCCTCACTGGCTTCATGAGATAATGGAAGGGAATTTGTAAGGTAAGGTAAGGGGTCGCTCACCGTTGGATAAGTATGGTTTTTTTGATTTAAATTAAAAAAGTTACCCAGAATTCGGTTTGAAATTGACCCTGTGAAGCTACTTTCTTACCTTCTTCTCTATTTAACTTAATTAATTATACCTTTCATCCTCTCCGTACCTACCTACACACTTTTTTTGATGTAAACAGATTTGTCACCAAGCCATTACTCAAAACGGCCATATACACCACAGTGGCCCATTGTCGCTGGTCACGGCGGCTGCCTGTCCAGTTAGCGTGACGTGCATTTGATATGGCATTGTCTGGGCCACTGCTACCAGCGTCGTTTGAATTGGACGGATTTTTTCTACCGCGGTTAGGGTAACACGATCACTTTGTTATGATACGATTCGCTTTCAGGTTCGGTTTCACTTTTAAGTGTGCGTAATTTGCGTGTTCGAATGAAAAATGCATTGTCTTTTTTTGTAAGGAAAGGCTTCAAAAAGATAAACAAAGCATACTTCCTGTTCTTATTTCGTCGACACACTTGGACCCTCTCGTAAAGTTATTCGTACGGCAACGTCAATGCGTAGATTGTCGCATATATATCAGTGCGTTCAAATACGGTTCAATTCGGGAAATTTTTCGGGAATGGTTAGAAACTAGTCGGGCTAACCCGAAAAATGCGCGCGAGTTGAACCGTATTTACTATTTAGTATGTGTCTACTAACACTCAAAAAAATATCAGTGCGTAGTGTCAGTTATTAGGACAGTGTTTGAATTTTGTCGACCAACGGGTCGGTAGGTTCAGTCGGATTGCGACAGTCTATTTTACGACAAGGCCAAGGAAGGAATACTTGGGGTTATTGTAATATTCGGATATTTATTTGTGTTTAGAAGAAATGTTTATTAATAGATTGACCATCGGAAATGAGTAATGATTGTTTGTTAAAGGGAGTAAAGTCCAAATGAGTAATTATCTGTAAGTAATTTCTAATGATATTGTATTAGCCCATGTTTACTTTTGCAGTCTAATTAAGTTTACTCGAAATGGAAGGGATATGTTTGTATTGTTTTAATATTTAAGGTCCTGATTTCGATGTAAACGCCAGTTCTTCTTCGCCTTAGCATTAATAAACATATATTATTAATCTTGACGCTGCCAGTTGTCATTTCAAGGCCCCTTCTGACCCCCGAACATTACATTTTTGGTGTCAGAAGTGGGATACTTGACAAAGACTATTGAAATATTATAGTCCAAGTCTGCAAGTTCCTGATAAAAGTAATTCGACGGTCTCCAGTCCAGTAAATCGACGTCATATTATTATTACGTACTGGAACGGCAAAGTCAAATCTTCAGTAAAGGCGTATTAAAATCGGTACGTACTGAAGAAGCACTGGGAAGGGTGCCTAGACAACAATAAGGTTCAAGTCAGTTGAACCGCAGCAGAAGTCCATCGAGGTAGTCAAGCGAAGCAGAAGTTCACCAAGGTGCTGATCGACAAGGTTCTTCACTGGTAATCACACTAGTACCAAGCGACAGGCCAGTGGTCTTCCGAGCAAACACCGACTCCACGAGGCAGGCGACGGATAAGGAACTCCGCAATATATCGAAACAAAGAAGACATCCAAGTGAGTTTATAATTTTCATATATTGTGTATATTTCATGTTTCTGTTGATTGATAAAAATAGAACTGTAGCGTAGAGAATATTATTCGATTGTAACTGAAGAGATAAATTAATATGATGAATAGTTCCGATGATAAAAGTTGTGTGGGATTTATCGATATTAGTCTTGCCGAACGGATGATAAATAAATACGATGGCGATAAATCAAACTTACACGTATTTATAGATAATTGTAATAATGCATTTTCTCTTTTAAATCCAATATATAAAATTGCATTTGTATCGGTAGTATTGTCAAAAATAGAAGGGAATATTAGGTCCACATTATTAAATCGATCGTTTTCTTCATGGGAAAATTTGAAAGAATATTTACTTGAAAATTATTCTGAAAAACGAACGTTTGCACAATGGCAGTTGGAATTAAATTCATGTAGACAAAATCATAATGAGCCAATATTAAAATATTCTGGTAGAGTTGAAAATTGTTATATTAAATTAATTAAGTCCTTAGATACAAAACTGACAAAAGAAGCGCGTGAAGCTAATGTAGAGTTATTAAAGAAACAAGCTCTTAATATTTTTATTAGTGGTCTTTTACCGCAATTACATATTTTGCTCAAAGCTCAAAAACCTTCAAGTTTTGAAGACGCAGTTTCAATAGCTATCTCTGAAGAACAAGAAATAAAATCTAGACAAGAAATGAGTTCTAGACATAATTTTAATTCAACAGTCAAAAGATGTATGAATTGTAATAAAATAGGTCATATGTCGCATCAGTGTAGGTATCCGCCAATGATTAGACAAATGCAGGCGAATCAAAATAATAATATTCCTATTTGTTTTAATTGCCAAAAGAAAGGTCATATTTCGCGAGATTGTTGGAACAAACGTATTCCAAATGCTAAAACTAACCATTATCATGATAATCGATTAAGCCGAAGCAATTGGCAGAGCAATAATAGACCGATAATGAGTAGAAATAATAAAGGTTGCCTACCTTTAAACTCCAACGGTCCGAGGCCCGTGGCCAACCCGAGGACTACCAACAAAAATCAGGCCGAATAAGATTAGTAGATACAAGAATTTCATCATATGTAAGACTAGATTGTTCTAGTATATTGAAAAATAATAATAGTTTCCTTATCGATACAGGAGCAGAAGTCTCGTTAATAAAAGTAACGGCATTAAAAAAGCAAACATTTATATGTGAAAATAACAAAATTAAATTGAAAGGAATAGACAAAGACGCTAGCCCAACAATCACAATTGGTTGTACTAATTTAACGTTTGATATAGGACATAATAGAGTTAGTCATACACTTCACGTGGTACCAGACAACTTTCCTATACAATGCGATGGGGTAATAGGCGGTGATTTTTTGTCAAAAACTAACGCAATAATTAATTACGAAGAAAATAAAATAAGAATGTGTAGTACGAATTTTAATATAGAACATGAAGAAGTGACATTTATGAGTCAAAATTTGGAAGAAAATATGTGTGAAGATAGTTTACAAAATGATATGTACGATGATGAGAATGAAAACGAAAGTTATTATGAGGAAAATAATGTGTTTAACAATAATTGTGAAGTTTATCCACAAATACAGAATAGAGAAATGAGTAACAAGAATAATTGTGAAGTTTATCCACAAAAAGAGAATAGAAAAATGAGTAACGAGAATAATTGTGAAGTTTATGCGCAAGAATTGGATAAAGAAATGAATAAACGAAATGAGATAGGAAATGTTCAAGAAAATAATGTATTAGTTATAGAACCAAGATGTGAAAAAATTATTTCTATTAATATAGAGAATCCTAATCTAAAGGAAGGAATAATACCGGAACCAATAGAGATATCAGAAGGTGTTTATTTATGTCCGAGTATAGTCAAAGTTCACGAAAACAAAGCATTAACGGTATGCTTAAATGCGACAGATAAGCATGTGAGAATAAATAATCTAACTATGAAATTAGAACCGTTAGCTAATGATCAACAAGAAGTGAATGAGATAATGAATATAAACAAAATTAATAATGAAAAGGCATTTGCAGGAAATCGTTTAGATAAATTGAGTCAAACATTACGGACTAACCATTTGAATGAAGAGGAAAGAAAATCTTTGATAGAATTATGTAAGGAATACAATGACATATTTCATTTAGAAGGCGATAAATTAACGTGTACAGAGACAGTTATGCATGAGATTCCCACAAATAATAATGTTCCTATTAATACAAAATCATATAGGTATCCAGAAGCTCTTAAGGGAGAAGTTAATGAACAAATTAATAAATTAATAAAAGATAAAATTATTCAACCATCTAATAGTCCATGGAATTCACCGGTATGGGTGGTTCCAAAGAAAATGGATGCGTCAGGCAAAAAAAAGTGGCGACTTGTTATAGATTTTAGAAAGTTAAATGAAATAAGTGTTGGAGATGTTTACCCATTACCTCAAATAAATGACATATTAGATCAATTGGGTCACAGTAAATATTTTACAACTTTAGATTTAGCATCAGGGTTTCATCAAATAAGAATGAGTCCGAAAGATCAAGCTAAAACAGCATTTAGCGTTCCTTTAGGTCACTATGAATATACTAGAATGCCATTTGGTTTGAAAAATGCACCATCGACCTTTCAGAGATTAATGAATAATGTATTAGTTGGTTTACAGGGAATAAAATGTTTTGTATATCTTGATGATATTGTTGTTTATGGAAATTCATTACAAGATCATAATATGAAACTTAAAGAAGTATTTGAAAGATTATCACAACATAACTTAAAACTTCAGCCAGATAAATGCGAGTTTTTAAAAACTGAAGTAATGTATCTAGGTCATTTAATAACTCAAGACGGTGTTAAACCAGACCCGAAGAAAGTGGAGTCTGTAAGGAATTTCCCTATTCCAAAGAATCCAAAAGATATTAAAAGTTTTTTAGGACTAGCAGGTTACTATCGTAGATTTATTAATGATTTTAGTAAACTTAGTCAACCATTGACTAAACTTTTAAAGAAAGATGTACCTTTTAATTGGACAAGTTTACAACAAAGTTGTTTTGAAATGTTAAAAGCAAAGTTATGTGAGGAACCAATTTTACAATACCCTAATTTCTCCGAAACTTTTAATCTAACTACAGACGCTAGCAATTACGCGATAGGTAGTGTTTTATCACAAGGTTTAGGTACAGATGATCTTCCAATAGCATATGCAAGCAGAATATTAAACAAAAGTGAAATAAATTACTCTACAACTGAAAAAGAGTTATTAGCTATCATATGGTCTGTGAAACATTTTAGGCCATATTTGTATGGACGTAAGTTTAAAATAATAACAGATCACAAACCTCTTACGTGGTTAATGAATGTGAAAGATCCTGGTTCTAGATTAGTTAGATGGAGACTTTTGTTAGAAGAATATGATTACGAAATAGTATATAAACAAGGAAAATTAAATCAAAATGCAGACGCATTAAGTAGAATAAAACCAGAAATAGAGATGAATGAGGAGGTCATAAATATACAGAGTATAACAAGAAACGGAGAAAGCTATTCAACGTTTTTAAAAGAAATGGAAAGGAAACCAATTCTGTATAATAAATTAGAAGAACACAATGAAAAACTTCCAAATAAAGGAAATAAAGTAATATTTACATCAATAGATTTAGACATAGAGAATGAAAAGATTTTATTTGAATATGATCAATGTATTAAAGAATTGAAGTCCAAGAAACCAAAACAATACGATGTATTAGGAGTAGAAGATCAAGATAGAAAAGTTTATTTTGCATTTCCAAGAATAAATTATTGGGATAAAGTAACTTATGAGGATATATTTGAATGTTTGAAGAGTTTAAAGAATAGACTACTAAAGGAAAATATAAAAGAGATAAATTTTACCAGTTTTTGTAATTTTCATCTTAAGTGGCATAAAATTAGAACTATGGTTAGATATATATTTAGAGATACGGATATATTAATCAATGTTTTTCACGGGACGGTTCAAACGCCAAAGAGGGAGGATATACAGTCTATTTTAGAAGAAAATCATTCAAACGCAATTTCAGGTCATATTGGGTTTCATAAGACTTATAAAAAAATTAAAGCTAAATATAAATGGGAATCGATGAAGAAAGACATTAAAGAATTTATAAAACACTGCGAGTCTTGTCAGAAGAATAAAATAAATAGGAAAAAACATATTAAACCTATGGAAATTACTTCAACTTCAACAGAAGCATTTCAAAAGGTAGCTTTAGATATTGTAGGGCCTTTGCCTTTGTCAGTAAACGGAAATAAGTTTATACTAACGTTACAAGATGATTTGACAAAGTATTCTCAGGCTTATCCATTACCTAAACATGATGCTGAAACAATTGCAGATTGTTTCGTTCGTAATTTTGTATGTAAGTTTGGTATACCAGAAATATTATTAACAGACCAAGGAGCTGATTTTACTTCAAATTTAATGAAAGAAATTTCTAAATTATTTAAAATTAAAAAGATAAATACGAGTGCTTATCACCCGCAGTCTAATGGAGCATTAGAAAGAAGCCATTCAACATTAGCAGATTACCTTAAACATTATGTTAATGAAGATCAAAGTAATTGGGACGAATGGGTTGATTTTGCTATGTTTGCATATAATACAAGCGTTCATACTTCAACTCAGTTCACACCATTCGAGTTAATATTTGGAACAAAAGCAAATTTACCTAGTTCCATAAATAAGGAACCTGAATTTAAGTATTTTTACGACACATATTTAGACGAACTTATTTTAAAATTGCGAAAGTCACGACAAATAGCTCGAAATAAATTGATAGATTCAAAGGAGTATAATAAACGGATTTATGATAAAAAATGTAAGGACGTAGATTTTAAAATAGGAGATTTAGTATTTTTGAGTAATGAAGCAATTAAATTAGGTAAATCACGTAAATTATCACCTTATTGGTTAGGACCTTATAAAATAATTAAAGTAGACTCTTCTACAAATGTTACAATTAAGATTAAGAATAAAAGATATAAAGTTCATACAAACAGACTCAAACATGCGTTTGTTTCAGAATGAACGTGGTACGTGTTTTAACACTCCTAATATGGATTACGTATGTAAAAAGTAGTGATATATCGTATAATATAAGTTTAATAGATAAAGGAGGTATTTACTTTGAACACTTAGGGAAAGTTAACCATTTTGATAGTGAATGGAATTTAGTTACATATTTAGATATAGCGGATATTCATAAAAAGATAAGTTTGATTCATAATACTTATATTAAAACTAAAGATCTTTGTAACCACGATTCTTTTAATAAATTTTCATTATGTAGGACTTCATTAGTTATCTTAGAGCAAATTATTCCCCAAATGAGAATGCAAGAAAATGTTCTTAAGGATTTAACGACAGTTCAAACTCATAGAATGAAGCGATCATATATAGATGGAGTAGGTACTGTTTTTAAAGTATTATTTGGTACCCTAGATGTAGACGACGCAAAAAGATATAACGATGCTATAGAACATTTAGATAAAAATGAACATGAAGTTTTAGACTTATTAAAGACACATTCTAATGTAATCAAATCTACAATTACGAATTTCAATAATACAATAACTGATTTATATCAAAATGAAAAAATATTTAACGAAAATTTGAAATTATTGTCAAATTACACAAAAGACATCGATGGAAGAATATTTGATATTAAAATGAAACAAGATATTGACGAGCACATGTCTTTATTAACTTTAATAATAACGGAAGTAAATAACGAAATATCTACTATTATAGATGCAATTTTATTCGCAAAAGGTAATGCTGTTCATCCAGTAATATTAACGCCAGAACAGTATAGAATCGAATTAAGGAAGACAATGTCATATTTGCCATCACAAACGAAATATCCTTTGGAAGTCAATGAAAAGAATGTTCCAGAGTTACTTTCATTAATTAATTTAGTTTCTTATGTTTCTAATGATAAACTTGTATTTGTTATTAAAACGCCTTTAATCACTCAAGTGAGTTATGATTTATATTATGTACTGCCAATACCAATTAGGAACAGAGATGACACTTTTATATTCGTTTTACCAAATTTTAAATACTTTTTGATATCGAATAATAAGATCCATTATACGAGTTTGGAAAATTTAAATAATTGTAAAAAACTAAATGGTGATATTAATTATATATGTAAACTAGAAACACCATTGTATTCTGTTCACACGAGTAAAACTTGTGAAACTGAACTTATGTATAGTAATACAAAATTACCTGTCGAGTGCGACACTAGGATAGGATATATTCCTACCGAGCAATGGTATAAATTACATAGTGATAATAATTGGATATATGTAGCTCCGAAGAAAATTATTGCTACATTAAATTGTAGAAATAAAGAACCTGTCGACATAGAATTAATTAACAGTGGCATATTGAAAATATCAGACAGTTGTAAGTTGTATACTACAAATACTATGTTACAAACACAAGGTATAGGCTTGGAGAGTAGTTTTAATTCGATATTACCACCGATAGATATTATATCTGATGACTGTTGTAAGAAGTTAAATAATAAGAATATTTCAAAAATAGATTTTATACCTATAAAAATACATGATAGATTAGATTTGGAAAGTCTGGACTTAGCAAGTCACAAGATAGATAAAATTAATGATGTAATTGATAAAATGGAGAACGATACAGTTTTTAACAAAGTTATTAATAATGTTTATTTTTCATATGTACTCTTTTCTATTTTGAAAATGATATTTGTTTACATATTGTATAGACTAGCCAAGTATTTGTGGAATAGACGATTTTTTTGTAACAGAAATGGAAGACTGTTAGCTTCAGAAGACATAAGATCTTGTTGTGCAAAAATAACAAACTGTATAGTTTTAAACGTAAATAATGACTCTGTTAATAGAGATGTAGAATTAGAAGATATTCCTTCTACATCAGACACTTCTGATGTACCTTTAAGACGTAGTTTAAGAATAGCGCAGTTAAAAGTTAATTAAAAGTATGTTTTACTCTGTAACATTTATTACAATAATGATATAATATGTGATGTATACTAGTATAAGAAATATTGTAAATTTTATGATAATAATATAAATAGTCTTGAATTGGTCAACAACTTGTATAATTATGAATATTAAAATAAAAATTAAAATGTTTTATTTCTTAAAAGGGGAGGATTGTAATATTCGGATATTTATTTGTGTTTAGAAGAAATGTTTATTAATAGATTGACCATCGGAAATGAGTAATGATTGTTTGTTAAAGGGAGTAAAGTCCAAATGAGTAATTATCTGTAAGTAATTTCTAATGATATTGTATTAGCCCATGTTTACTTTTGCAGTCTAATTAAGTTTACTCGAAATGGAAGGGATATGTTTGTATTGTTTTAATATTTAAGGTCCTGAT
>DWIY01001225.1:0-10518 GCA_018248615.1 Erynnis brizo brizo
GCACCCTTACTTTGCCTATACTTTATAATGCTTTCTCTCACTCTTACTTAGTGTCACGGACACATTAATTTTATTATAAAGGCGCCATCTAGCCATCAAAAGTTGTAGGTACCTAAGAGATAAAGTTTAATCAATGTAGTGGTTTGAGCATTTTATACATGGCACTGTGTAGATCTAGGCAACAGTCGTTACCTAGGTAAAGAATAAAACAATAGTTACAAAATGAACATCTGAGTTTCCTTCTTCTCTCCTATATTGGGTTCCAACAGGAACACTTAGGAGTAAACTCCAGTCGTGCGTCGGAGCTGACACACACAATTTTTTACCATAATAATTGTTAGGTACAATTTAAAACTTATATCTAAATTATCTTTCAGTATATTATATACACTTTATTTAATTTAATTCGCGAAAGCACTGACGAAAATGGCTTGGCTGCAACTCTTTATGTCCCACTATTAGTGTCTCACTGCACAGCAGGGGGAGGCCTGGAGAATACTTCATCACGCTGCTCCAATGTGTATTGGTGGAGAAACTTGAAGAATGGTGCAGAATTACGTCTTTGACTAGCATCGCTGATTCTTTGGCCAACGTAAGCGCTAGCTCATGAAACGGTCTATAAAAAATGTAGAACTCATGTTAAATCAAAAGACAATATTGTCCTACAAAATCACTGATCAAAACAAAGAAAATTGGTCTAGTATTATTTAATTTGGCCAGATCCGCAAATAAATTCCCAGCATTATATTCATATTAGCGCTTCATTCTTTGTCCCTTTTTAAAATCCCTAACCAGCTTTTTCCCGCGTAAACAACAAAACAAATTCGAAGCCACGCGAACTGTCCCTGAAGGTTTCAAGGGAAATAAAATACGAAAAACAGGTAATAACTCATGGCGATTTCATGACCGCGGTGTTGTACTGAAATGCGATATCAGTTATCTGTTTGACTGACTGCTAGTAAGCGAACAGCTGTTAGAAGAAAACATCGCATAGACCCAAACGTGAAACTATGATGAGCGCTTACACTGTAGCGTTAGTTTCGACGGCGAAGGAACCCCTATAATTGGCTTCACACTCGCAAATAAATGTATGTTCTTCAAAAAAAAAATTGAAACCTACGGCTTTATAAAATTTATATATTTGATAAAATGTTATTTTTGATTTCGAAAATTGGCTAGTCATTTTAACAGAGAGCCAATTGTCAGTTTAATTGAATTATTTTGCGAATATCGCCTGAAACTTCACCATAGCATGTCGTTGTAAGTAAGACAAAACCTTAACCAGCCCTCATAAGTTCAGTTTCGTCAACTGTTAGCACAAAAGCAACATTTGAAATTACTATCTGTCTCGAGTCACAATGCTTTTCAACAAAGGCGATATTCCACCTTATACCAATTGTAACGCAATTCCTACCCAACAACGCCGTTTACTCATCTTTACAAATTTCTTTTAAAAATGAAGACAAATGAAATAAAGGAAAAATTTTAGTCTTTTTCGGTGTTTAATGTCTGAAAGCGTCTCGTATTTTTTGTCAATATTAAGATTTTAGGTCTCATTAAGCCGAATTAGTAATATCTTTCGACCATCACTCAAATAGAGCGATTATTATTTTATATAATGTTTCCATTTCAAATGTCTCCTACCGCGTACTTATCCTCGAGTATCTTTCATGAGTTCAGTTAGGTACCTCAACAGTAAACACAAAAGCAAATTTTGTGCGCAAAATCTGAAGTCACAATGCTGTTCTACAAAGGCGATATTCCGCTCTATTCCAACTATAACGCAATTCTTACTCAACAACGGACATTTACTCATCTTACACGGCTATTGTGGCGAATTTCTTTTACAAATGACTCGACGCTTCGAAGTTTGGGAGCTGTTCGGGTGACGTGTTAACGGGCTTTGTTTAAATTATTTTGTTTAATGGAAGTAAAGAAAAGAATAAAGTCTTGTTCTTGACGAGTTTTGAGTGCTCCGACCGCGATGTTGTTTATGTTTTGTTTAAATTTATTTACGAGGGCGATGTACTTTCTTTATTTGCATCTTGCTTTGCATTTGAATATAGCGGGAAGACTCGAAAGACTAAGTTACTGGAATGTTTTTCCCGGAGAAAAATAAATCTCGGCAAAGATAAAAAGATAATTAAGTCATATTGCATGTAAACATTAACTGGATAATATAGAAAACAAATAAGAAACGTTTTAAAGCTGTGTGAAATTTAAGCTGTGTGACATTGCGCACTAAGAACCTATTATTAAATATTGTAACACTTTTATCTTAGTCTTCAATCATGTTTTGAAATGTACTTCAAAACTTCCTATAATTACTTCATTACTTTATAAATTGGCAAAAAAATTAAAAGAGCAACGAAAATTAATATAATAAACGATAAAACCTTATTTCCTTTACCAAATGCGGAATCTCGATAACTCGCTTCACTGCGTTTTATACAAAGAGTAAGTTTTCCACAAGAAACTATAATAAAAACGAAACCTTTTTTCAATCCGCTTGATAAAATGCGAAGTCTCTCAAATACAAGCCTAAGTATCAGAAAGAAAGTTCTCGAACGAATTTTAATATCTTCCACAACCCGACCAAACATTGTCACCTGTTTGTCTATAAAAGAGTCAACGATAAGCGATCAAAACATAATAAATGAGACACACTTATTATTGTTTAACTGGATGGATCTTACTTGTGCAAGAACCATTATAATTTTATCACTGAAGCAGCATATTCGAATTTAGACGGCGTTCGTATTTACATACTTTATTTAAGGAGATCATCTTAATGCAATTACTACACAACACTCAGATTGGATTGGAACCCTTGGACGTCGATTCTAAATGTTAATTCCAATAAACGTCAGGCATTTAATTGCATAGTGCGCACGTAGGTACTGTTAGATACTGTTAGATGCTGGTCCGTCCAATATGTTAATTATTGACTTTGAAAATATGACCATGTCATGCAATGTTCACTCTTTCTATTCCAGGAATTCAATAAGGTATACCCTCGTGTTACTTATGTCCATTTACCGCCAAGTTTCAAGTTCCCCTTTTCGCGTTATTTATAAATATTGAAGTGCGAAGTGTTTGAGATGCTTAATTAGTCCGTTTATACTTCAAGTATTTTATATGAAATATATCATTACTTTTATCGCTTACTCGCGCACAATAGGACCGCAGTCACCGTTCCCCGGTAAAGAGTGAACACTAGGCACAATATATCATCTTTCAAAGTTTGCTTTGGAGTATTCCCTCTTTTGAAAGTTAACGTTTCTCCGCTTTGTGCTTCGAAGCTGAGTTATGAAAGGGTTAGACACTGATTAATTTTGTGTCAGGAATTCAGCCGATAAGTTGTAATTATGAACTGTTTGGAAAGTTCCTTCATTATAACGATAGGACACTGGAGTAGACTTGAATCCAGATCTTTTTCTGTGTCCAGATGTGACTTGCTCAGTGTTCCATCCCCCAAGGAGGAGAAGGCCTGGACTATACTCTGCTCTTATATGGATAAGTGGAGATGGCTAGTGGCCGTCCTGTGTTGTAATTGTAAGTTAAAAAATATAAAACTTTTGAGCTATCAGTTTCTTAGAATCTCATGAAGCTTTAATCTAAATTTAAACGGTGATAGCCCAGTAGCTTAGAATTCAACCTCAAATCGAGGGTTCCGAGTTCGAATCCCGGTGGCACGCACCAATGACTTTGAAAAAAAAAGTTATGTGCGCTTTATAAAATTAAATATCTTCTGCTGTTACGGTGAAGTCTGAGAGTTCACAAAAAAACAAATCTCAAAGGCATGGAAAGTCCCAAGCCGCAATAGGCCAGCGTGGTGGCCTACGTCCCTCTCATTGTGAGGGGAGACCCTACCCTGTAGTGGGTCATTAATGGACCACTGACAATTTCAGGAAAGGCAGAACGAAGAGTTGAATCGTTCTTCAATTCCTATATTCTACTTCTCACATTAAAGCATAATTAAAAAGTATATTCCTTTACTTATTGTTGGGACACCGACTCAAACCCAACAGTGGGACTTAATAAAGGCTGCAGTCCTTAAGTTGAAAGTTTTAAATGGGTCTGCAAAATGGCTGCAAAGAATTTTATTACCCTGGCAACACTGCTCCCACGAAGTAACAGGTTTATCGAGCAGTAACAAGTGAGTTATATGTGAGCAGTGAATTCACACTGGAGTTCGAATGAAAATACTTTTTTAAGACAGAAGCAGCAAACTCAACATGTTATGTGGTCACTAGCTCAACGACAAACATAATTATTTGATCTGAATCAAGTCTAAATCTATAACCAGCCGAAAATATTTTCTTTGCCAATGGTTATATTTGCTATGCTGAATTCAAAAACATTCGCGTTGCTCAGTACCTATTCAATTCATATTTATCTATGTAGGTACATAAGTACGCAAATTAAAACAATATTCAACTTATTTTTAAGATTTTTCTAAACTGACTTTTAAGTACTTCATGGCATAATAATATTATGCCATGAAGTATTATTTAATTTATTTAATTTTAATATGATTTCATATTATGAAAGGTGGTTTATGGCACGTGAAAGATATACCTACAAGACCTAAAGTTTAAGACTTTGGATACCTTTAAAATTATACTTTTCTCTATTCCCTTTATAAACATTGTTAGAAACTTGCATTGTAAGTTTATTGAGCAGTAACAGTATGAAGTAAATTACATCTAAACTGTAAATTCTCACTACTGAGCAGTCTCTTTACGAGTTTTAAAGCGCGGGAAGCAACAATAGTGTAAAAGAGTTTGAATTAAATTTATTTCTTCTTTATTTTATTAGAATTCCACCTCGAATCGAAGGGGTCTGAGTTCAAATCCCAGGGGCACGCACCAATGACTTAGTAAAAAAAGTTTTGTGCACTTTATAATATTAAATATCACCTGCTGTTCCGGTGAAGGGAAACATCGTGAGGAAACCTGCATCCGTCGCCTACTGACACGTGCAACACCAGAGGGGTCGCCAGTGTGTTGCCGTGCTGTATACCTGAGAGTTCACAAAAAAGTTGTTCTCACATGACGTACCTATGTGAAGTCCACCAACCCGCTCCCTCTCATTGGGAGAGGAGACCTCTTCGCGGTCTGTGTAAGAGCTAGGACTAACACAGAATAAATAGAGAAACATGATTGGCGAAATGTTGATCACTAGAAGAAAAAATAGTTAGATCCCCTTTGCTTACATACTGAAGAGGCAGACTCCTACGCTTTTGGTATCATCACAATAATAGTCCGTTTTATCTTGTAACATTAATTTTCAACAGAAGGCAATACGTCTGAGGGCCGTCCAATTATTTTAAGTGCTCTTTCATGAAGCGAAATACAGTAATGAAAAATATGGAATGACAAGTGCAAAAAAAATGAAAAACGGTTAAAAGAACATTCAATTCTGGCGCGCACTTTACAGAAATGAATTGTATTTATCGAGCGACGATCTTTACGAGTAAAATGAAATTCAATTACTTATTCGCGAGTAGCTTTTGCCCGCGTTTTCGTGTTCGTGGATTTGAGAATTTGGTCTTTAGAGGGAGATAAAAATATCTCATATTTTACTTCTAATAAATATCGAATAAATGTCTTCCCATCCAGTCATCGTCAAATTTCATGCTAAAATAACAAAATCTTTGCACACTACTTTGCTTATCTTTGCTGTTGTTTTTTTTTTTTAATCTTTAAATGTGTCCAAATATATATTTTCAAAAGAATTAAGCCACGGGGACGCAAATGGAAGTTCCACTATTTGAATAATAAAAGACCGATGATAATGCAAGGGACCTCTGACCGGACAACACAGGGCTCGGCACGTAAAGGTGCGTCCCATTTTGTATAGATGAGCAGTTTCTACGTGACCTAGCAGGCTTCCTTCGATCTTAAGTAAATCCTTCCGTGCTATACTTTGATATTCAGGGCGGCCAAATTGGATGTACGATAGGTACCTAGAGTATAAACAAAATAAAGCAGGAACAATGAAGAGGTTTTTCGAAAGTCGTATGGACTTTTTAATGGATGTTTACATAACCAATACCGAATGAGTCTTCAGTAAGGTGTCGGCTTTATAATAAAGCTTATTTACGATTTAAAAAATCCCATGTCAATGTACCTGATTCTTGCGAAAGTACCTGATGACATGATCATTTTTAACTAGGTAAATGAGAAGTGAACCTGGGTGAAGGTCAGTGCAGCCCATGGAAAAAAGAAACTCAGTTTGGATATTAATTCAAATTGACGTCTTATCAGTGAACCTCCGCGAAAGTATAAGTACCTACGCGATTTAAAAAATAACATAGAATAAATCCATACATAAATTACTCACCTGTTTAAAAAATAATTAATAGTTCGTTCTATATTCATACCATTTGCATTTATATAACGATTTTAACAACAATGCACGTCCTATATTAATGTTTACCGCCTGAGGACAGTGTTCTAACTTTACAATGTAAAACAGTGCGCTACATTCATTTTTCATACTGGTTTATAGGGCTTGCAGTTTTCACTAAGGTACCTTTAGATCAGTGCCGTGAGCATGAACACTATCGTCAAAGTATTCGTATGGTAAACGTCAGTCGTTAGTATGTCATATATCAGTCTATCTGACATCTGCCCATACTAATGGCATATTAATGCAGCTCGATACAATAAGAAATTACGTAATAGTATGCTCGCGGCACCGAACTATATGGGTATTACTTAATAATATTATGTTGGATACCTAAATGTATGTTTCGTATACTATATACATAGGGATAAAAAAAAATATGTTGATCCAGGCTACCAGTACCCTTGTTTGTACCCTGGATATACGCCCAGCGCCTCTACCGGACTTGGAAAGTACCTACTAGGCGTATGTCAATACAAAAAAAAACGATCCTTTACGGTTTTACGTAACGGAGCGGCATTGCTAAAACTCAGACTAAGGTTACAGCAACACCAACTCTAAACAAAGATAGTTAATAATAATAGTATATTTTATTGTGTACAATAAGATTTCAACAAAAGGAAATACGAAAAATTCTAGAAAAAAATTATACAACAAAAGTCGTTTTTATCGCTTCTAACCTACCTTAGGCTACCTTAGTGTAGCCTGAAGTGATCGCTAGGGTAGGGTACCCAGGTATGGATGCTCTTCTAAACCTGCGCCAAGTTGCACAATCATGCAAATTCCTCCCAATCGTTCAACAATCCGCTAAATCAGCGCAATGCAATTGTAGTAAAGTGAGTGACGCGTGCGTGCGAGAGGCAAGCCGCTAAACGCTAACCCGATCAGACGTAATTTGCGACCAATTAGAATAATGCTCGCCCGCCCGTGATGTATGCAGGACGTGTGTGGACGTACACATCTGTAGAGTAGCCCTAAAGAATAATTGCGATTTGAATAACTCTTCAACTTTTTTTAAGCGAAACGGTAGGGTTAACATCCAATGAAACGAATACTAAGATGTTATAAATATATATTCTGAAAGAGTTAAAAAAAGAACAGTGGCTTGAGCATGGACACTATCGTCGTTTAAAATTAAGTATTCGTATAGTTAACGTGTGCTATTAGTATGGGAAGATGTCAGACAGACTGACACATGACATATTTATGGCATATTATTTACCATACGAACACTTTGAGGATAGTGTTCATTCTCACGGCACAGGACACTTTGCCAGTCTTAAGTGGCATTTGAATGCGTTGCCATAGGTATTTGGAGTTTCACAACTCTAAATAAAGTTTTACAACTAAATACATAATAACTAAAATTAAATGAAACGCACTACTAAACTTGGAACCGCTGGCTTACTCACTTACTTATCAAGTTTATTAAATAGGAATAGAACTTCTCCACGGATGGCGTTGTTCGGTTGTAAATGTTTGGGGATGCGTTTGTCTAGCGGCGGGATGTCAATGTCGCTGATGTAGTGTCTATTTATGTGCTGAATTTTGTAGCCACCGCTAATGTCCATTCCTTATTCTAAATAGCTTTCTTAACCGTGAAGTCATACCAATTAACTGTAACTCGACTAGATATGTAGCAATTTTTTTAGAAAGTCGTAGTGATTTTGCTTTACCACCAATAAAAAAATTCCAATTTTCTTCAGAGGAGACCCGTCTTCAAACGCTTCAACATGCTGCTTTTACTTACGACGGGCTAAATGGCTGGCGCTAAGGTACTTTTCTGGACGAGCTACAATGACTCTAACACATAAAATCTCTTTAATTGAAGAATAACGTCATCAGAATTTTACTTTGACTTTTTTGAAAATTAATGTTACTTAACATTTTTCAGTATCGCTATAAAATACTCGTATCTCAATAGATTTTTTTCAATCGCTTTAAACAAACTAATTTTAACCTACTTAGAATTAAGAATTTTTCACGAACTATTCTAATCTCTGCACATCATGGCACAGAGTGGCAACCCTAACCGATGCTTGGATATGCATGCATGCACTATTGATGTATGTCACTGTCGGTGCCGTCATGCCGCGTGGCTGCGAGACCATTGTCCGGTGCATAATCCTATTACTAGGTACTACTTGTGCTGATTACTGCTCTATGTCCATAGAGAGCTTGAACAAACATAATATAATTATTGCGTTATGCGAAGTTATATCTTTAATAATTATATAGCAAATGTCTTTAACCCATCAATGATCCACTGCTGGGTTTTCTTCTCTCAATGATGATTAGGCCTTAGTCAACCACGCTGGCCTAATACGTAATTGTTTAGTACCTACATATTTGTACATACGTACGGTACTTTTTTGAGCTAAGTAGTATTCGGTCATGGTTGAACCTACTGGCAATGACTTTATGAGGGAAAAAGGAGTACAGGCCGTGTTCCGATCAGGCCTAACTGTTAACCTGAAGAAGACAGAGGGATTCCGTTGGATTCGAATGACGGGGCAGAGTGGCGTCGATTGGAGGAGACAAAAGTGGACTACGAAGGGCTGAAATGTTGATGATGATGATGAGGGCTTCCAACGATAACATACAGTTAATTTTCAATTTACTTTAACTAATTGCGTCACAAAATTTCCTATACGCTTACTTCAAGTGACGATCCTTGACATATTACCGTGTACTATTGAGACATAACTAACCAACTTGTAGCTGTCTATTAATAGATATGAATCGCGCGTTAATTTGCTGAGGCGTGTCCGAGTGTCCCATTGGGACCCGGAATAAGACATTGTCACTACATTAATTGTCCATACGTACACCATATAACTGTAGGTAGTAGGGAACTCAGCCTACTAATTGTATCGGGCTTTGTCGAGCAACCATGCAGCCGTAGAACTTACACTACACCACCAATGATCACCATATTGGTTTATGGTGGTAAACTTTGGCACAGCTCTCTTCCCATATTAGTGGGAGTCATAGGCCATATTCTACCATGCTATTTTAATAAAGAATGATAAACATTCTGGTTAGTAAGTAGTCAACACCAGTGAGATGTTTCGAAATACCCATAGTACCACGACGATGTTTAACGACTGATTTTCATGGATAACAACTACTAATGGTCTCACCCATCTGAGTAGCTATGAACTATATATACAGTGCTTAACTTCCCAATTCTATTGATTGTTAAATGGATCTTTGTTTTGACTAAAACAAGTTTCCGTTCAAAGAAAATTCTAGAGAAGTATAACTTTCAGATACAAACATCCAGTACCTACCTTTACATCAGTTCGTTTTCGTGTCAGAGGTTCGCAACATAACCCTTGTCAATCTTCAGCTAATTTATGCCTGTATTTGTTTAACCAAAAAACGTTTAAATGCGGCGATTTACGGCCCCTGTCCAAACTTTTTTGGACATATAGCTTCTACTCCCTTTTTAGAAAGGGCCTTCAGTTGTTTCGAAAACTTTAGTTTCGGGATGGACAGATATTTTGTTTTATTTCGTTATCTGTATAAAGTTTAGTATACAACATGTTTATCACATGGCACTCCTGTCATATGCAATGTAGATGTAGTTCGTGCACAATATAAACATCCAACTCCGTACGTTTACTAACATTTATATTACAAGAAAATACTAAAGCAGCGATTTTTTAAATAAATTTAAAGTAATGATAGTAAATTTGTAGCATTCGAAGTTAAGATATTCATCGGAAGGATTGTCGATATTCGAACAATTATATCAGAGTACTGGCCAACAAACAAGGGATATCTATATCTATCGAGGTGGCGCAATTAACATGATGCGTTTAATTACCCGCGCATAAATTGTGCGCTGCGTTCCGTGTTCACCAGCGTGGGACCAGCGCTGATGCACGAGCTACGAGCCATGAGGTAACGGAAAATCGTAGTGTTTCATTCATTCAATTTTTTTTTTATTTGAATACATTTTTGAACCAAATGGTAGGTCTTTTACCCATTAGTGACCCACTGCAGGGTCGGGTCTCTCTAAGGCCTATATAGGTCTTAGTCCACTACGCTGGCCTCATGCGGGTTGATGGACTTAGGTAGGTAATGCATCTACAATAA
>DWIY01001226.1:0-10518 GCA_018248615.1 Erynnis brizo brizo
AAACCGTCCAGCCGTTTGGGCTGTAGGGCGTGCCAAAGAAATGGACATACATACATACATACATACGCTCGAAAAACGTAACCCTCCTTCTGTCGTAGTCGGGTAAAAACGAAATTGAAATAGGCAATAGACACATGGGTTCAGCTCCATTATCACAGCACATACATATTTTCTTACATTCTAGACGTTTTAATTTAAATTACGAATGTTCATAAATTATGTCTTATGTTATGAGAGCAGGTGTCCCTCATTAATCCCAGCCAGGTATAGCGACCATTCATCATGTCATCGCCCTCGGCTTATATTCGTATTATGAGAGGCTATTAGCCTTATTCACGCTTTTTAGGCATAAGGATTCCGGGAAAACTCACACGGAAATTTTCTGATTCAAAATTAACTAGACTATTGATAGAGATACAGAGAGATTAACTAGACTTTAATTATTATTATTTATCGAAAGGTGAATTTGACACCTAACGGAATGTACGTACACGTCATGTTTGTCTATGTGTGCATGTGAAAGTACTCAAACTTATGGTAGTATACGTTGCAAGTTTTTCGATTAAAATTAAAATTGTTGAGTTGAAAATATATGTAGGTACTGGGTAAATAGCTTTGTAAGTAGTGATTACTTTACAAGTAGGTACCTACCTTCTCGTAGTATAAACTACAAATACAATATTTTTATGCCCCAACCAAGTCATGCCAACCCAAAATGTTTTTCCGCGTTTAAATAAAAATCTTGTAAAAATAACATTTAGGTACGCCAAAAAAACAAGCCTTTATTCACCCTCGTCACAAAAAGGCTATAGAAAATTTAATTACGTTTACCGCAAGCACACTTTACCAGGTCATACTGTTTTACTTGATTTAAACTCGAGAAAACTGAGGAAACTATAGGTATGCTCCGTTCAAATTAATTGTGGCCACAGTAGAGTTCAACACCCTCATAAGCCGCCTTCAATTAGCGTGTTCTTATTGATTATGTTTTTAGTCAGGGAAGTATGGTTGCTGAGATAGGTAGATACTTTATAGAGGCAATCATCATAGTCTTCATAAGAAGCAAATCATCCACATTTTGAAATATACATACAGATAGGATTTCTTTCCATTTGAAATTGGAAGTATATTATGTCCATATAGGTAGCAGGAACCATTTAATATTAGGTTAACGTACAAAACTTTTCAAATAAATTACTATAAGTACTTACTAAAAAAATTTACTACTTATTGAAATTTAAATCACATTGAAAACAGAAGCTACTTCTTATTCAACGTTACAAAAAAACATGAAAAATTTAATAAGTTTCCCTTGAGAACGCTTTAACCGGTCATACTGTTTTACTTTCATCATTTTAGAATAGGAGTTTAACTGGGGAAAACCGCCAACTTAGTAAACATTAAGCTTCGGTAAGTGCATCGGCGCTTTACTTGTTAAAACAAAATAATATTACTTTGCATTAAAGTGTACGAAAATAATATTTTGGTGTGATAGCTTAGTAATTTTCAATTATTACGGTCAGTAAATAAAAAATTAAGTGGTTTAATAATTTGATACGATATTTTAATTTCAAAAGGTTTATAGTAAAGGTTTATTACTATCTTATGATTTCGAAATGATTTAAGGTTTCATTTAAGAGACTTTGTAGGATTGCTTTATACACATTTTAAAGATATTTTTAGCGAAATTATTTAAATATTCTATATCCATTCCTAATCTTTGATAGTCTGTCAAATCAATATTGCTTTTTAATATCAAAACTGAAAATTATTTGATTTATGTGCAAAGTGTATCTCAATCAGCCACACTTCACAAATGTCAAACAATTAAGAGAACAACAATTTCATGGTTGACATAATCATAACTCAAATGAAACTAACCAAACTATGCAAGCTCGCGTTTAGAAAGTTCTAGCTGAAGTTGAACATCCGAGCGTCCGAGACACCACAGATAAAATAGCAAGCAGAAATTCTCTTTGCAGTGTTTAGTTTGCAGCCTACGAGTAAATATAATGCTCCAGTTAGCCTGAATACCAGCAAAATATAACCTAAATATTGAACATTTAAAACGAGTTGTAGAGAAACGATTTTGATTTAGATTTCTTGAAAAAATTACAACAAAACTGATCTGCAGTAGTAGTGTTACATTTGCAATAAGTTTATTATAATTCTAGGATATTTTAAGGGCTTAATTTACTGCAATCAATACTCACAGTTTTTTAAATTCACTCATATGCCAATCCCCAAACGTTCATCAAATAAATCAAGTTTTAATATAACGTCGAATATTTTTTTTGTATATAAGCAATAAGCTTAACAAAAGTTTTCGTTTTCATGTTAAATCTTACTTCTTGTCTTAATTTGCTGACATAACTGACCGTTCAACCAACACTACAAAATTTAGTCACCGGGTTATAATTGTAGGACAACTTGATTGAACATAACACTGACAGCATGCAATGACGTTGCCGTACGAACAACTTTTAGGTACGTACGACATGGATATAAGGACAGGGGGGTATAATTATAAAGAAAAGCTATCGGTACGTTAACCTAGATCCATTTTTAATATTCTTTTAAAATTATGTGACGCAAAGTTACACCACCAACTGAAAACTTTCAAAGAGGTTTATTTAAACTGTCCAAAATATGCAAAGTACCTACAGTCACGCCACACTGGCTTACACTGCCGCCTCTACTGGTTTTCGACGTCTATTCTCAAAGAGTAACTTTGTTAGTGCACGCTGTGTCAATAGAAATTTCACATAAACTTTTTGATACGAGTAGAAGCACAAGTAATCAAACTCTACGAGAGATAGACTTTCGCACTCTAGTCAACCGGAAGGTAGTCTAAAATTTAGTTTGCATTTGCCCCACTGTTTGGCGGCTTGCAGAAATGTGAATTAACGAAAAGTTTATAATATTTTTTTAAATATTTTTATTCTTTACGCCTTTTTCATTTTTATAAATAAATGAAATAGCAACCGATCGTGCATGCCACCTCCAGTCCATTGGGCACTGAAGCTAACATCGTAAAACCAATTTCGAACTCAAAAAAAAGACCAAAGAACTGTCTGAAATTACATGCTACTTCTAAGGTGTATACTTGAGTATAGATAAATTGAAGCAAGATTAAGGTTAATGATCTCGCCCTGGCGGATGATATCAAACATTCGATGGCTATTTATCGATAGCTACATCGTCTAGGTACATACGAGTAGGTACGTTTCATGAACCAAATAAGCACGAAATGCTGCCATTAGTGTATAAATCTATATCTGCACCTACTCCTGCACCAATCTTTGTTAGATCAGCGTGAAAACATTGCTCTAGTAAGGCTGGGGGGAAGATCTATATCCAATTATTGGAAGTCTAAAATGTGTGTCTCTATTGAAAATGCTGCCGAATGAATTCGAAGGAGGTCATCGGGGGTATTTTAATCGGGGGTAACCAAGTTATTAGAAATATCAATGCAAAACCTTTTCATCGTTGTATTTCTGTAGTTACCTACGTAATGTTAAGACAATTAGTTAGGTATTTTGTCATTTACGAAATTCTCTCAAACATTTTTAGAGAAATTACTTAAATACGTCGCTTCTTAAAACGGATTACAGGTGTACCTAATTGAATAAAATTAAAGAATTGTAAATGATTCCTACAGAATAAGATACTATTTGAGAATCTACCTACTTACATTTTGTCTAGCAAAATTAACTTAAACTTTATTAAGAGTTCTCTCAACTGAAAGAAAGCTTTGGATAAGTGAAATGAAATTATCCTTTGAAAACGTTGTCAACGCTCCTCACGTAAAGCCTTTTAATATTTTATTTGAGGTTAATTTTCTTTACTTCATAAGCAAAATGTGTTAGCATTATAATGTTTATTCTATTACTCTTCGTATTTTGGACGAATAAAAGGCAAGCACCTCCCGCTTCTTAATGGAGCTAATGAGCGCAATGCGATACCCTAACTTTTTATTTGTAACATTCGTGAACACACAAATTCTCATACTTCTTTAACACCTGTATTAATTATAAAAAAATATTAAGCGTGCTAAACCCTGCGACTTATGTACCTAAGTGGCAAAAAATGCCGTGACCGTACTATCGACAAAGTATAAAAATACATAATAATATTTAATTGATATTTTTGGGCGTTGAGAATAGTAACAGCGAGTTATATAAATTATTATTTCTATTTATTTTACCCAAAGAATTATTCTTAGATCAATTTAAAATAATGTATTTTTACGTTACTTTCTTTATTAGTAAAACGCCCGCCCAAAAGCTTTCACATTCTTCCTGACTTGATTAAGGACTACAGACCTATTAGTTTAGATTTAGTCAATTAGAAAAAGGTAAATACATAAAACGAAATCTTCCTCCATCTAGAAAACCGTATCGTGTAAATGGTAAAACATTTATAGTTTTTAATTCGAGAGATTATTCTAGACATAAATGGAAATACTTTTGTAAAACAATTTTATTTTATACTAGCTTTTGCCCGCGACTTCGTTCACTTAAACTTTAGGATTTGGTCAAGATCGAAGTAAAAAGGATTCCATATCACAATCCAGAATTAAAAAACACACCCATGACCATATCTTCAAAAAAGTCGTGTCCGCCATCTTGGATTTCAGAATTAATGTGTTGTTCATTGAATAATCCTCACCCCAAAATATGTGAAAAACGACACCCGACGACGACACAATACCACAAATTCCAAAAGGCATGTCCGCCATCTTGGATTTTAAAAAAATATTGTCCTTATTCCAAAATATTTTATCAAAATATCATGTCAATAATCCAAAGAAAAACTATATTGGATTTAAAAAGTAATGTATTTTTCAAAATTCACTATTAAATTGTTTAATATATTTTTTATTAAATTAAAAAAAAATGTGGCCGACATCTTGGGTTTATACATACCCATGATATTTTTATAATTTTTATTGCAAAAAAAAATCGTCGAATCGAGAGCCGGGCTATAAGCCGTGCGTTTTTTTATATAAAATAAAATATAGCCGGCCTATGTGTTGCGGTCAGTTTTCCTCTATACAACGCAAATTGCATTCAAATCCGTTCAGCCGTTCATGAGATGTGCGCGTACAAACAGTCAAACAGACATACAGCCAAACAGAAAAAAATTGTAAAAAGTATATTTTTGGGTTTAGAAGCGTGTCCTGACATGGAAAAACTTAATTTCACTGTAAAATATTACATGTACAAAATTCATAGCTCAACAATTTTATTATAATTATAGATTTTTTGAGTTTTACTTGGCCATATAGTATGTGTTCTATAATACAAGAAGACTCCTTCCTATTTTTATTAAGAACACGTATACGACGCGCGCCGGAATAGTTGGGTTCGAGCTACGAGCTAACATTTTTCCGTAGCAACTCCAATCGCAACTCTGCAATGCTACTAGAGGAAGAAACAGAGAATAGATAAACTAGTGTAACTATAGAAGAATAAATATCAAATGCAAACGATAAAAGTCCATCTTAACTTCCTTGGGTCAACACAAAATACATATTTTTTTTATATATCAGCTTATCCCGGCTTACCTCCGAACATGTTGGACCTATTTTGACGCTGATGACCAGTGTTAGATGGTATACCAATTTTTTCACAAAAATATTAACTATTTCCAGAACTCTCGAAACAGTACTATTTTGTTACTATTGAGAAATAAATATAAATTTGTCTTACATAGAACACTGTTTTCCCTTAGCTTCTTGTCAGAAACCGCCCAAGAATGCAGCGGATCGCACAACAGTACTTCAAGTATCGTAAGCAGTGTCTCTTGATTGTCGCGAAGTAGTTGCAATGTTTTCTCGCAACATCTGTGAATGACGCATCATACACTATAAATAATCTGTGACTATGTGACTGTGTAACTGTCACAATAAGTAATGTTCTTATATCTGTGGTAACTATGTACTGTGTTACGATGTGAGGTTGTATATTTTAAAAGTCGAGTTCTAACATAATTTTCTACACTCTTAATAAGAAAAAAAAATACATGATTTTGTTAAGGCTTTTTAAAGAAAATCTAGGAACTTAAAATGTTAGAAATGTTGTAACAAATAGTGTTCAAGCTCATAGATCAATCGGTATTTAATTAAAAACTACATACTTTCTGAATACTCCCTCAACTCCGTTACATCCAAAGCCAGCTATCATGTCCTGAGTTAGTCGAAAAGGTACGGTCTCTGGCGTCCGCAGAGTTTTTCCTTGGTCAAAAGCGATCCCTAAAATAAAATATTAATTAAAAACAAGCACGACGAAAAAAAGCATTGTGTCACATCTAAACGTTTTAAACATTTACTTTTAAAATCATAATAAAGTAACTTACCAAAATCTATGTGTATTACTTCAGCTGTACATTTATCGATTAAAATATTCTTCACGTGTCGGTCGCCCAAGCCCATGATGTATCCAACCATGGATGAAGCAGCAACGCTGAAAGGAAAAAAAGAACTGTATAATAAAGATTTATGCATTAGTTTTTTTATTTATTTTCTAAAACCTAGTGATTTAAAGGGCCTATCATTACCTAGTAATTGTTATCTAGAAGAAAACTAATAAATATTTATTATTTATTATTCATTTATCGAGTTATAAACGTTACCTTCTAGTATATGCGAGCCTTCTTTCGTACCACGTAACAGGGTCAAGGTAGTGTTCAGTGAAGAAAAAGTGGAAAATGGGTCTGAAATGTTTTAGAATCTCATTGAACACCTGCAGCTTAACCTCATTGGATCTCTTGTTTTCGTGACACTCTACAAGCTTCATTCGAGCTGCGGAACTTGACATGTCCTGTAAAAATTTTGTATTGCAAGATTGTCAAAATAAATAAGTTTTCTGTTTCTAACGATAACATATTCAGGTCGTTATAAACATTTGTAACAAAGAATATTTAAAGTACCGTTGTTGATAGCCTCAACCCGTATATAAAGACTTCGTGACTTCAGCAATCCTATGTTTACTACAAATACATAAATTGATCTTATTCAGATTATTTCTAAAGAAAACAACATGAATCAGGTTCACATTGGTATAGGTTATTTATCTCAATATAAAAGCAGTGTATTTAATGTCAAGAAATTTTTAAAAATAAATATACATACCTGTGGACGCAAACGTGAGTGCGCTTCTACCAAGTAAACGCCCAGAGGTGTTGTGCCTTCACACCACTCCAGCACTCCCGACTGTCGAGACATCGGCACAACCTAGGGAAACAGAATAAACAGTGGATAACGAAGGGGCTGCGAATGCAAAATCCATGTTCTAAGCAAAGTTTAAGGCAACAGTATAAGCTCTGCTTAAAAACTGTTGACGCTTTAAATAGAATGAGACAAGAATTTCATTCATAATGATTCAACTTATAATAATTCAACTTTCAACAATGAATATTACGCAGGCACAATTATGTAAATACTATAACTCAACACTTTAACTTACCTTGTATGTTCGAATGAATAGTTTATTTCGATTAGTCACTGGATTTTTCTCCAGTAAGGTGTTTACGATGTTAAAAACCTGTTGCATCATAGCATCTTGTCTCAAATCATCTTGACCCTAAAAATATGATATGTAAATTACATAAGAGTCGACAGCATACTTTCAAATTGTTTCATAATATTGTATCAAAGCCTAATTTACAAAACACTTTAAATGTACCTTTATCAAAAGAATTCTTTTCTTTCCATCTGAACAGTAACATGATATCTTCTTAGGACAGTTGATGCCTCCAACTAACTCATAATACTTTTCAAAATGTCTTAGTGCTGAAAATTTTACAAACATCAATTTTTATTTTTAACATCAAATAGTGGAAAACTTTTGAGTATTCTCATAAGGCTTTTGTGTATGTATAGGTTTCATATCGATACATAGGTGAATCCTGTTGGAATGTGCCACGTGACTTATCTTTGCTGTGTTCTATACTATCATATCCGATGAGAGACGCATATTTGTGAGCGTAACAATTGTGTTGTTGCTTGTTGCTGAGCTGTAGATACGCGTGTAACAGTTAGTGAGGTCTGCGTATCTACGCGAGTAGCAACTAGTTTATTACTGAGGCACGCATAACTACGTGTGTAGCATAATTATGAGTAATGAGTGATGACAGACACACCTAGGTATGTAATAATTGTGAATGAAGCAATAGCGAATAGTGATGTACACATAGACGACGCAACGTACTGATGATATCGGTATAGTTGGCGTCCTTTCTGACGGGCACGGTGTCGGTGGGCACGGCGATGGCGTCGAGCTGGCGCAGCGCGGCCAGGGGCTCTGCGCGCGGCACTGGCTGCATAGCTTCTCGCTTGTTCGGCGCTAGGTACGCGAAGCTTATCGTGGCTGAAAAATTACATGACTTGTTAAGTAGTTAGAGATACCATTATATTGAAACTGTGAAAAGTCCACATCGATCAAATTTGTGCAAAAAAAATTTATTCAAGGTCGAAACAGCTTTATAATAAAAATATTTAAGACTAACAGTACATCTACAAAATTGTCCTCAGACTCTTTCGTTCGAAAACATAGGGTTCATCCTAATGGGTCATGGGTCATCCTCAAAGTTCTAGTTATGATATTTTATTATAATGATATTCCTAAAGTACGTGTAAATTATCAGCTTCTTTAGAATCTATGCAAGGATTCACCCTTACATAATTCTAGTCTATTTTAATTAGACTTACACCATACCAAAAAGGCCTACACAAATGCTAGATTTGCTTCTAGCTCTTCTAGTAATTCGATTTGAAGAATGGGACATAACCTATTTACTAGGCCGAGTACCCACCCCTCCGCTTCCCAGCACTGTCTCGCTCGCACACTCGGCGGATCTGAACACGCACTCACCACTACACGCTGGCCGCGAAGTTTGCTCTCACGTTTATTTATAAAGTAGAAGAAAATGACTGGGAAATGGGATTCGAGACTACAGTAAAATTTCAATTACTGCACAAAATCATCCATGTTTGTGGGATTTCTCGTCAAGGAATCTCATCAAGAAATCAAGCAAAAACGCGATGCAGCTTACATTTTTATTACCGAAGAAATGAATATTTCTGGTTTCGGTGTTCAATAAGCAAAAAAATAAAGGGTTGGATACTGAACTGACTGACTGTCTCGCCACTACTCCAAATATAGGTGTAAACACTCACTCGCCCATGTAACTCTCTCGGCCTAGTAGCAGTTTACTGTCTCGCTAATCTACTCGGTAGGTGTAATCAGGCTATACCGTCACACAGTCGTTCCATTTGCGCCAGCGCGGGTCCCAGCGCGGGGCAGCGCGCGGGCAGCTCCCCCAGCAGCGCCGCAGCGGCCCGCACGCGCGGCTCTCCGCCCTCGCCGCCCTCGCCACCGCCGCCGCCGCGCGCCCGCCCGCGCACACGTCCACGCACGCTCTCCGGCGAACACGCGTCCGCGTCAGAGTTCTTCAAGCTGAACAGCAGCGGGAGCGTGTGGTGTGGGTGCTCGGTCGCGCATCTCCCTGAGATTTAAGTTGTAAGCTATGATTTAGGAGTAGCGTATGAACGTGCAGATTCTTAAGATTTCTGGACGGAGTTATACGGGAGAAAAGTAAAAGTGAACTTTAATAGTTATAATCTTTATCATACTTATTCATACACAACATACTTTAATAAAGTAAGTATGTTAACTTATTTCTAAAGCGAACATTAATTAAAAATCAAAAAGAATAAAATAAACAATCCTATATTCTGATTATTATTTACCCTTTTTTGCTGTATTTTGATTTCTATTTATTTATTTATATTTCTGATCTATTTTTTCAAAAAAGAAAAGTAATTCCAAAATTGTTTACCAAGACAAAAACACAATTTAAAAAATCTGACTACATATGAGTAAGCTGCACTCATTTAACTCAAAAAAATTTCATCCCATAAAACTTGACAATAATAAAATTAGTAAATACAACATACTTATAATAGCTTTCAAATTAACAGCAAAGGGGTTTTCATCGTTGGAAAGGCGTGGGGCGAGCTGCGGCAACACAGTCAGAAACTTCCATGACGGGATGGCATGGATTAGATCCACTAGTCTCCCATCCTCCTCATCCTCAAGGTCTAGGGCAGAGTTCTCTAACCATAGCGACACTATTCTGAATATTGACAGGTTGTAGTCATCACTTTGCGTTAGTGATAATAAATAATACCTGCAATTGGTAATGCCATTAAAATTGATTAACATTACATTTCTACAACAAAACAGGCATATCATGCAGTATTACAATACACCATATGATTTTTTTAAATTTACCTCATTGCTAAGATCAGGAAACTCTGTCTTTCAGCTAACGTGTTAGCTATTTCGACTTCTTCTATTACTCCAAAAGCATTGTTAGTAGCCCACGCCTTCTTTTCCTCCCTGAAAGTTGTTTTATAGTCTTACTAGCTGACCCGGCAAACGTTGTTTTGCCATATAAGTTATCGAGCAGGATGAAAAATTATTAAATTACTAAACAAATTTACTAAAATGA
>DWIY01001227.1:0-10515 GCA_018248615.1 Erynnis brizo brizo
TGGACTATGGCCTACATCCCTCTCATTGTGAGAGGAGACCCGACCCTGTAGTGGGTCATTAATGGGTTATAGACAAAATACTTAATCGTAAAACCTCCCAGATTATCGTTACCTCAGGACTTTTTTTTTATTTTATATTTCAGGCGGCGAATCTTATGTAGTCCAAGTTATAGTGAACGATGAAGACAAATTTTATATCGGAAAACAGAGGGAGTCAAAGTTTTATGAAAGATGGTGTAGTGTCGAAGTGAATGGCGTTAAGGGTTGCGCTTGTATAGAGTGGCAGTATAATAATGTATAAAGTTAAGATGTGAGAACATTAAAAAAAATCTTTAAGTATCATTTTCATTACATTCTTACGTAGATCACGCAGCTTGACCGTCAATATTAGGTGGTGTGTAATTCCATAAATAGTTTAAGTTTTGATATTTAAAATAAATTTCATGAAAATTCTTATTCCTTCGGGTTTAATATTTTTGTTTTCTGAATTTTCGGCAAGCAATTAGGTGATTTAATTAATCAGTTGAATAAAACATCAGAATAGCGAGAAAAGTTAGTATAATTAGCGTAACATTATATAACATTCAACTTAAGATTGTCTAAAACACAGACTAGCAACTTATGGCGTCATTTCACAACTGTCGTAACGCAATAACACAATTATTATTATGTGTATATTAATACATCTGCTATTTTCTAAACAATACAGTAAAATAGTAAATAAATCAGTGCTACAGTAGATGAACATCCATTTTCATTCTAACGTAAGTACATAGACAGAACACAAGTTTAATACACTCTGGACTTCATTAAATAGGTTACATCATGATGATAATAACCATATTTAAATGTTTAAAGATGAATATTACAAGTCCATTACTCAAATTAAATATCTAAGCAATAAAGACAAATCTCATACTAGAAGGTAAATAAGTTGTATAAAAACTCACTGACCTATATAGTTCTAGTATAATCTGAGAGTATAATAATATTATTTGGCTAAAATCGACGAGGCTAATCATCATTTCTGTCTGCATTGGAGAACTTGAGACTCCTATCAAATCCTAAAATATTGTATTTAGTTTGATTATCAACTATTACTTAGATGAATGTGAAAAATATGAATAGAACTATTATAATAACTGAAAAAACAAAGTTAAAAGGAAACATTTAACATCAGATTCATATCGGTAAATAAAACTGTTGGTGCATTTTTATTATTTTATGAGATAAAAAGCGCTAACAATAGGTGTAGCTATTGTTTATATTAGATCAAGCACATTGGTAGTAAAAATGAAAAGTTTGTCAGAAATCATTTTGCATGTAATATTACATAACCGAAATCAGTTTATACGATATTAAATAATATGCAAAGGCACAGCTTTTATTTTACTAGTTTACGCCCAAAATTCTGCTGGAATTAACACTTTCATCCTAACGTTATATAAAGGGTTGGAATTTAGAAACTTGTTTATCATTCATAAAATAATTTTGTTAATAAATATTAAATTTTAAGTTAAGTTAACCTCTTCTTTTAGACTTTTACAACAAATTCGCTCCGCCATTTTCTCTTTAAAGGAATATTTTGTCTAAATCACGGTACATACTACTTTTTCATACCTACTTTCAATAAGTAAATACTTTAATATATAGAGTTTGAGTATCCTATTAATTTATGTTTTTACAAGACTTAACCAATAAATTATTGGTTTATGCTTGGGATGTAACAATGTTTTACCAGGATTTACATAAACAGTATGAATACATTTTACAGTTTTTACAACATTTGCCCTGTAAATTCTATAACGCTTTTTACATAATTACATACATGCATTAAAGGTGTTCAACAATTTCTGTATACAAAAATACATATTGCTACAAATACGTTTACCTATATTATGCAGAATTAATTCAATACAAAACAATGATGAAAGTATTTTAATTGATGTTATTTTTGCTTGTATTTGTAGCACTAGAAAATATGTTTATTCATTTATTTGTAAGTATTGGAAGACAGATTGATTTATTAGTAAATAAGTACCTGTCGTGTTTAGAAATTTTAAGTACATTTATAGAACACTATCGCATATACGATGTATATAGTAATTGACAGTAAGAAATGGTAACACAGAAATACCTAAACATATTGTGTGTTAGGTAATATATTTTCCTTACGGTCAGTAAGAAAGAAGACCACCATGGTCGTTCATGTATGTGCGTAAGTTCTTGTATGATAAGTCAAAATATTGTTTGATAAATTTGAATAAATAAAATGGAAATATTGTAGACAGAAGGAAAATTATGTAGGTTAATTCGGGATAAACAGCAATTTATCTATTGCCGAACCAAAACTAAACTCACAATGGTTGTTAGTGTTAAGATAGGATTCAATTAATACAGGCATTCAGATTAAATCCTTAAATAATTCTATGATTAAGTGTTCATTCTGATAAAATATCTTGTGGTAAGCACCTAGCATTTAAGATCATGCCTATTTCATCCTAAATTCTATCAGTTTCACGACGCCCCTCGTTTAGATTTAAATATTATACAAATTTATCGCCTCAAAAGCTAATTTTTAATTTAAAAGAATTATGGTTAATATAGTATGAATACTTTCTTTGGGAACATTAACAAGATTGGACGAAGAAGTCTTGACATGACAATGATTGCTTTCTAAGTATTTACGTAATCGTTAGTAATCGTTAGGTACTATGTTCGTCATTTCTTAAAGTTGACGAACATTACTTAACACTGTATGCTCATCATTTTTTAAAGTCGACGAACACTACACAACAGTACGCTCGTCATTTCCTTAAATTGACGAACATTACATAACAGTATGCTCATCATTTCTTAAAGTTGACGAACATTACATAACAGTATGCTCGTCATTTCTTAAAGTCGACAAACATTACATAACAGTTGCTCGCCATTTCTTAAATTTGACGAATATAACATAACAGTATGCTCGTCATTTCTTAAAGTTAACGAACATTATATTATAACAGTATGCTCGTCATTTCAGTCGACGAACATTACATAACAGTATGCTCGTCATTTCTTAAAGTTGACGAACATTACATAACAGTATGCTCGTCATTTCTTAAAGTGGACGAACCTTACATAATAGTAAGCTCGTAATTTTTTAAAATTGACGAACTGTATGCCCGTCATTTCTTAAATTTAACGAGCATTTCAAAAGAGCAACAGTGTCTTGTGTTTTAGACGACTACAACAAATTAATGGTTTAAGTCGAACTCATATTCGTTAAATCGGTCGATTATTTCGTATTCGATTCGAGTCGTAGCAATAACTTTGAAATGTCAAGACTACACGATTACACATCCAAGAATACACAACTAGCGACTCTAAAAAGAAAAATACACCAAAATCTAAATCTACGAAACAATGACTTTTACGGGGTAAAAAAGTAATTAATTAACTAAGTAATTAAAAACTAAAGAAAATTTAGAATCATTAGGTAATTGTAACCTACCTAACAATCTAATTGACACAATATTGGCTACACTACGTCAACTAACTTTTTGTATTCTTTTTAATGTGGATTGTATAAAAGTTTCCAAACATCTTTTAACACAAGCTATCAAATTATATTCAACACAAATACCCACTAACACACTTGCTCAATCTACAAAAAATGTCTTTGACGATGGACGAATTCTAATTATAAACAAAATAAATCCTTGAATAATATTGTATTACATTACACATCAAATAATTTTCTTATAATATCCTAAGGCCAATAATTTCATGGATGAAACATTTAAAAATAAAAACCATTGGTGTGAACAATTGTTGTTCTTGTAAAAATATTATAACACTACGAAAAGTTTAAAACGTTCTACTAACTAAAATTTAAAAATTAAAATGTATCAACTAAGACCAATTGCAACAAGTTTATATCGAAAAATAATGCACGACGAAGCATCCATGATAGGTACTTTAATTATACATTTTATGACACCCTTTTCATACCAGAAATGATTTATACCTACATACTTCTTGATACTTCATAATTATCAATGATAGGTAGAAATAAAAATTTAGACAAGAAAAAAAATGAAACATAAAAGGGATAAAAAAAATTTATATGTGTCATATAGTGTTTATTTTGTATCGACACGATCGACTAGAAATTAAAAGAATAGAAAATAACTTGTATTAGTCGATTCATCTTTTTAAGCATAAATAAGAATACATTCACAATACTACATTAAACAATTAATAATAATGTACACCTACCGAAACATTTTTTTACCCAATTTTCAATTGCTACCAAAACTTTTGTTACAATGCCTATTTTTCAGTTAGGATACGATATTGCATCACACACGTGATATTTAGTATCTCGATTCATTAATGTCTGATTCTTTTATCGTTGTTAACAACTAATAATACATTAACATTAGATTTTTTTTACTTGGAATGAATATCAGACTAGAAAGAGTATGAATCACAGCACCTAAATATAAAAATTCCATTTACTTAGAAATGTTTTTAACATTTCGAGACGGCCGTTGTAACACAGAGGTAAGGCAGGAAATATTTAAGAGCTATACACAAAGTATTAGTTAGGTATTATTGGGATTTATCAAAATAAAGCGAAGCCTTATTCGTCTCTAAATTGCAAAATTTGAATTAAGTAATAGGACGTTGCGTAAAACTTTAATTTTAGTCAAATTACTTTTCGATCCAAACTCAAAATTAATTATGACCACTTATAAATTGAATTTGAATTTATTAAAAGTTTCATTTGTTTTTTTTGCAAATATTATACTATAATGTACTAACAATACAGCCCTTAGTTAACGTGAAAAGAATAATCACGAAATTTAATTTTAGTCCTTTAAAAGATTTTTATAGTACATGATACGAATTGGGCCGTAATTCTTAAAGATTACAAATAGCCAAGATACGTATAATGATTTTGTTCCCTCCCAATAGTTTTCAAACGTTATATGTTCGCATTCACATTTTTGTTGCGCCTTCAAAAGTAAATGTGCAGCTCGAATGCAGGTGATCGTGGTGGATCAAATATCAATCAAAATGATTCATTGATCGATCGAGCAAATCTTACAGTCAGCATTATGTTTAAAAAAATATGCTGATCAACATCGATCAACTGCAATTCGATTACTTACATTTAATTTGCGCTATTTTAAATTTAATTTATGCTTTTAAACCTAATTATAATGGTAATTATTTTGTTAAGCAGAAGGCTTGTTTTTAATTGTAATGTCAGCCTAAAATATCTATATTCAAAAGAATTATTTGTAAAAATCTACAAAAAAACTTGTGACAATATGAGCTTCGCTTCGATCTATAGCTATTAAATTAATGCTATTAAAACGATTGCAAAGATACAACCTTACTTATGTATAATATAATAATTAATTATACCAAATACTGATTGGTTTCGTAAGCAAACGCACTTTGACTAGCACATGTCTTTGTAAAATTAAATGAGCACACTTAACACAACACTTAATAAAATTATGTAACATGATGAAAATTATTTTGTACTTTAAGTAAACACACATGAATATAACTGTTGAATTTCGTCACAGTTTTTTATTATGATACGAACAAATTCATCAAAGCTTTTTAGCTACATTCATTCGTTTTTAAATAAAATATTACAATACGATTTTTCTTCAATAAAAAGCAGGTTAATTTGAAAGATTTTTTTTCATTAACTACGTCATCTCACTCAAAAAGGCGTTATTAATTAGATGCAGTAACCAAATATAAACTAACAATAACTTAATCACAATTTAAAAAATACTTTCAATGTAAAAATACATACCACCGTAAATATATGGGATAAGCACAATATTAATACATTATTAGTTAGAGAATGCATGAATTCTCTTTACTTTTAAGGGAATATTTATTGTCCTATAAAAATAATACAGCAGCACTACAGATATACGTAAATATAACAAGGTATATGACTTACCTGTGCTTAAACATGTGGATATAAGACTTGATACACGCTTGTAATATTATGTCTTTTAACTGGTTGAAATATAACTTAATTTACAAAGTAAATATAAAAATTATAATAAACAAATCAACAAAAATATTTCTTTGGTAAACAAAATAAGTCGGTATATTTGCTTAAAACAAAAAATAATAAAATAAATTAATTGTGCTATGTACTTTAACTTAACCTTTAATTTTTTTGATTTCGCTTAAGGCGCAGTCAAACTTTTAGAAGTCAGTCGATTTCTAATCCAATATGTAGCCGATGATCAAAGCTAAAAAACATATGATCATAATATTCGATCGATCGTTTCAAGGCGATGAATATCGACTGGTCGAAATCGACCGTTATTAAGCTGCGCATTAATATTGCACCAATACGCGATAAAGTATAATTAAAAGTTAGACAAGAAACCACGCATGCTTAGTCTAATTTTCATCTATACACAAGGGGGCAGCTAAAAAAACTAACTAGAACAATCTTACTTCAAACGATTTGGCATAAAAATATAGGGGGATATACCTTCACAGACTTAGTAGAAATCCTTCGATTTCCTTTTCAGGAACGTTTATTACTCACTTCCCGATTGGTATAATTACTGTAAGGTACAAATGGCCGAAGCTCCGGGGGCGTGATCGAGGAGGGCGCGTCTTCGTTTTATCCCTTCCAAGTACACTTCGCGATTGAACAGTCCTGCTGCTAACGGCACCCTGTTATAACAAAATAAAAACACAACTTTAAATAATATTTTATGTAGACTGTATAAGGAAGGATTGTTTTAAATGCATTTTAAAATTAACTAGAGCAGCTCAAACCTGCTTTATGTATGACAGTGGCTACGGACATTTGACCTCTTCTCGGAGAGAACCTACACTCTAGGTATTCAAGTCCCCATGAGTTCACTGGAGAATCGTTTTACAGAATGCACTGCGTTGTAAATCTCGCACTTAAAACCCAATGATGTTGGTGTGTTTATAATCACTTGCACCAACTTGGCCACTATCCTATATCTCCACCAATCTACATTGATGCAGCAAAGTAGAGTATGCTCCAGGCCTCTCTAACAGTGCCTAATAATGAGCATAAAGGGTGTAGCCAATACTTACACATCAGTGCCAGGTCGCAGAGTAGCCGAGAAGAGTGCCCACACAGGTTTGTGATCGCTGGTGCATACAGAATGCACCGAGTTGTAGGCCTGACATTTGAGACCTGATGTTGTCACTTGAGGCACAGTGCTTATACGACGTAGACCTGAGGACCATGGCACAATGGTGAATGAGAAAATTTGCACTGTATTGAATGTAATACTTTTTTAATGTTATTAAATAGTTGTGTACTCTCAATACACCATTAAATCTATAAACTGAGGTTTTGAACCTGATGTCACCAGTGCAAATGCATTCATAACATCAGTTTGATTTGAACTTTTTGTATATTCAACTACGATAGAACCCTAATCAAAATATCACTAACACAAAAGTAACAAACGATAATACAAAATAAAAAAAGTTCAAGTGAGGTGCAAGGAAGATAGAAATGTACAGACTGCCAATGTAAAAACTGAATAAAGTAACACTATTATTTAGTTTAGTCATGTTTTAATCAAATAGTCTCCAGGCCGCCTTATTTTGGAAAGAGACCAATACATGTGGATATTAAAAGGACTACAGTAATAACAGATATTCATACCAGAGAATGCTGATGAGGAATTAGCGGTCATAGATTTCGCTTTATACAATATGCGGTCAGTGTACGCGGGAGCGCGTTGTTTACTCGAAGTGTCGAACTGTTGGCTGCCAGGATCGTACTGCAAAAAAAATTTTTAATTATAATATTATGTTATATATAGTTTAGTTTACAATATCATGAAAACGACAATCATAAAATGTTTTGTAAACCTGACATGTTAAGGTTCTACAATCAAATTTCAGATTGAGCCCTCTCATAATTGAAGAAACGAATGTGAAAAACCGATAGTGGAGAACCCATAAGTTCAGGTGATATGAATGGAATTTCAGTATAAGTGGATGAAATAATTCATCATCAATAATATCAGCTCTTCATACACTTCATAGTCCACTGCTGGACATTGGCCTCCCCTAATCGACGTCACCGCACCCTGTCCTGGGCCCTTTGAATCTAACATTTTCCCACTGTCTTCTTCAGGTCATGAAATGTCAGGTCAGGAGATGAAATTATTACGGAAGAATACTGTAGATCTATAATACGTTTTTGAGGCAATGCCAAAAGTAATCATTTAAGTACTCGGGAGTAGCAACAAAGATAATAACTAAAATGCAGTTCGATAAAACGGAAGTTAAACATACTTTATAAGTAGGCGGGAAGGTGATGGGGGCTTCCCTGAAGTCCCTGAAAGCGGCCCCGTCTTCCAGCACCGCAGACAGCTGATCCGCATGAAGCAAGCCGTGGGGCAAGTGAGGGGGGAGGGGAAACTGCAACAAAGACTTATATTAATATGTTAATTAAATACGTGAAGCGAAAATGTTGGGTACAATTTAGAGCTCACTACGGGAACGGGGCGAATTCGTAATTTGGCACAATTCTGGCATGGACAACAATACACAAATTCTTATATTGAAAATAAGAAGTATCACAAATACAAGAAATTCATGAAATAACGCCATACACTCAACCATAACACAAGTCATGCCTTTTGAGGTTGACAATGAAGTCTCTATCTCAGCAGACTTGCAAGTTAAAATTTATAATTTTTCACTGAGGTAACTAATAAGAAATTAAATTATAGGTATTTTTTATTGGTGAGTTCATAAATATTATTTGGATTTAAATTAAATGAGTTTTTGTAATGGTCAATGGATTTATCCATTGAACATACATTTGTAATTATTTTCATAGTTTTTTTATGTTACGTTTAAAGAACCTTTGATTGAACTGGGATTAAATGTTTGTATGATGTGTGTGTACACATTCCACTGAGGATTAAGTAAACAGGCTCTCTACACTAACATAAGATAAGAATATCCTTACCTGAGTTTGCTCCATCCACCTTAAGACGGCAGCGCGGGGTTCCCCTAGCCTGAAGTTTAAATCACCACACCAGAAAACATAGTCGAAATTATTTGTTACATCTGAAATTAAAATATTTGGGATATTTTTTAAAGGCAGCTTTGTCTATGCCATTCACATTAATAGAATAATGATTATTTAAGATTATCCCCAAACACTCAGAGGCAAAACATTTACACATACATTAATAAAACAAAATAACCATCATAAAAACCAGACTTTAGTATGTCAAATTAAAACTATAATAAAACACACTAAGATATTAACAACACACAATACTTTCATCTCACCTTTACTCCTATGTTTACAAGGTAAATTCTTAGGTAAGTCAATAGCTCTAATTATCCTCTTAATGTCCGAAACTCTCTCCTTCACTTTCTCCTGATGAGCAGTCAAATGAGCAGTTACAAACAGAAATGTTGAACCGAAGAGCGCAAAAGATATAGCTACGGCCCCTTTAGTCCGGAAGGCGGTTCCGGGACGGACTGATAGACTGGCATCCTCTGGTAATGAGCAATACCAGATAAGATCTCTTCGTATAAATATAGTTAAGTGTATAGTCCCTGAAACCAAAAAAAATAGTAATTAATGTGGTTGCAATTAAATATAGGTACTTTGTAGTAACTTCCTTTCTAGGCATAAGCCAGATTAAAGCACAATGGATTACATTTGAGAAAATAGAAATCACCACAAACTTTTAACACTATTGGCAAACAAAGTATTTAGACAAAAACTTAAGTAGCCAACAAATTGTAGTCAATAACAAACTTATTGCCCTAATTGATAGAACAACAAATCCAATATTGCCAAAGTTGACAAAATTGTATTATGCATTCAACAGACAATATAGAACAATGTTAACTGCATACATTGATACATAATTCAGATTGCTGGACACATTCTGTGCCTTAATTAATGATAAAGTTGAGGTGGTATGTAGATTGTATTACTGCTGATTGACTGATTCAATTTTGATCATTCATTGAACAATAATTTATATGTGCAGTCAAGTCTTGTTGAATTGATTGGATTGAATAAAATATATTTTATTTTTATTTAATGTTTAAGTATAGGTGATAAAATCACTAGAACACATTGATCAACTACAATCTACCAGAACTTAAGGAATGTTTATATCCTTAAAATAAATAACATACCTAAGTAATAAGAGTGTAATAGTAAATGTGATGGTCCCAAAACCTCTTGTATAGTAATCTCCCACTCTGTGCGTTCAGAATATGATTCTTGGGTTCCTATTGCAAAGATATCTGGCACATGTTTCACTTGATTCGGGAATATGAAGTCAGCTAATTCTCTGTAATACATACAGCATAGTATATCTGATATAGTATACTGATAAAATCTTACAATTTAATCTTTTGAAATGTAATTTACAAATATTAAAAATAAATAAATATTAGAATGATGTGTTCCAGGAATGTGTCTAGCTTGCTAGG
>DWIY01001228.1:0-10513 GCA_018248615.1 Erynnis brizo brizo
ATACTAGTAACGCTAAATCAAGGTAGTCCATCTGCAACCGTTGACACGCACTTCGTGGTCTGTTCACCGTAAAAAAACGGCCGTAGAAGTTTCGAACATTCCACGTGCCTACGGTCGTCTTTATACGGCCATCATATTGCGTCCGTAAAATGTTGCCACCGCTTTCGGAGGAAACCATACCTTAAGTATAATGCTTTATCATTTTCACCTGATGTATGTATGTTTTGATTAGTTTCACTGTGTATGTGTAATTTCATGTGTTAGTATGTGACAGAAAGAGAGAAAGAGAGAGACAGAAAACTTTACACATTTATAAAGGCCTGATGATTAATACAATTGTGTAGTGCCATTGAGATGGCCTGCTATGGTTTGGAAAGAAATATGTGTTATTTCTTTAATTTATTATGTAAATATACTATAGAAGCAGTTGTCAAAGCACACATTATAATTTCATAACCTCTAGAATATGATTTGGAATTGAAGAATTATTGTTGCATTTGCGGCCTTAATTGAAGAGATATAAAGTTATCATCTAGATCTTCCATCAGTCTGTGTACAAAATTATATCCATCAGTTCAGTGGTTCAATTCCCCTAAATTTTCATATTTATATTACTAGCTGACCCCGCAAACGTTGTTTTGCCATATAAGTTATCGAGCGCGAAAATGACTATTAAAAATAGTGGTTGGTGACAGAAGGGTGAAAATTTAGGGTTGTATGTATTTGTTAAAATGTTAAGGGTGGACAACCCTTATCACTTAGGGGTATGAAAACTAGATGGTAGTCGATTCTCATACCTATTGAATGTGCATATAAAATTTCGTAAAAACTGGTCGAGCCGTTTCGGAGGAGTATTGTAACTAAAACTGTGACATGAGAATTTTATATGTTAAGATTATAAGATAAATCTGCTAGAAATAAAAATGAAAACAAGTTAGTAATAGTCATTCCGTAAACTATATAGTGGAACATAATGGAAAAAGACTAGTTATAATAATGCTTTACCTCCTTAATCTTAAAGAAAGCCATTCCAGTGAGGTGTGAGTCGGAGCCCGCCTGGTGTTGGGGCCCCACCCGCCGCAGCTCCAGCTGATCAGCCACTTCTTGCAATCCCCCTTTCAAGTTCTTGCAAAGCTTCATTAAGTACTGAAATATTATATTCATAGTTTATTTATTGCAGAAATTGTGATAAAAATAAACCTTTTTAACCCTTTCTTTAAAATTTTGATTGGATATGAGTAGGAAAGGGGTATGTAGGCCACCTAATGTTAAGTGGTCACTGCAGCCAAAACCAACCACACAAGGATGAGGACTAAGATGTTCGCTTCAAATAAAGTGTCTCCAGCAACCATACTTTTTCAACCTAAACACAACACATGCAGGAAATGCTGTTAAGATCAAATAATTAATACAATTCACTTATTAAAACACTAGCAATGTGACAATTTAAAAAATGTTATATTAATATTTTTGTAATAATTACATTTTATTGTACTCCTTATTGCATGAATAATAGTAATATGTATAATGAGAACTTACTTTAACATCATAAACAGTTGGGAAATACAATCGTAAACTCTCAAAAAAATCATTTTCATCTTGAGGAAGATTTTGGTCTGTGAGAAGTTTGAGTAAGTACCCAAAATCATATCCAGAATGAAAACTTAACCACTTGATGTTATCCATGAGGACTAGACCTGAAACACAAACACTATCATATAATCTTGTATACTTGCATACTAAAGCTGTGACCAGTGAGATAAATGTGTAAGTTCAAAAAAAATTGTTAATGCTTTGTTGCAATTTTATTATTGCTGCAACTTTCAATTAAATACTGTATTTAAATTTGTTTTTCAATATAATATTAAAACCAAATTAAACAAAAAAAAGGTTAATAAGTACCAGATGACATAAGCAACTCTGCAAATTCCAATGGTTCTATTCCATCTTCTTCATGTTTTCTGAATTGTAAGCCTGAATTCTGCAGTAAATCTATGGAATCTTGAGCATACATGTCTTCTCTGAAATATTAAGAACAACCATAACACAGTTAAATTACTGATTGTACTTATTGAATATTTTGTACATAGAAATAGGAAGTAGACAGAATGGTCATGTGGGTGGGGCAGGTGTACCACTAGATTTAGTTAAAGTGAGTACATATTTTATTTCTCTCATCTCTACAGTAAGTAAGAGAGATAGAATGAGTTTGGGGTGTGAAAGCAGCCAGCAAAGCTAGCTACAGTGAAATTCAGTGGATTCAGAACAATTAGTATTGTTGCTGTTCTATTTACTTTATATTCCGTTTTTATGATATTGTAGGTTGTTGGCTTATCTAACCATAATTTCTTCGTGTTTTGTGTGGGTACGCCTTGGATTCAGAGAGACCAATCAATTAGATGAGGCCTATGCTCAGTAGTAGATTTCTCTGGACTGCTAAGATAGATCATATTCCTCTGAAATAACTCCCACTTACTAGTGCATAAGGTTACAATACTGTTTTTGATTGAAATGGTTGAATGTAGGTGTCCATAGGCTGCAGTGAACGATTCAGTCCACACAATAATGTTATGCTTTAAGATTTAATTATGAATTTTTGTATATTATGAAATTCTGTCTTTTGCATAGTACTCACTGAAGGTTAAATTTGAAATTAAACTGCCAAGTAGTGTATCCAGGGGGGGTTTTCCCATTCTCATCCATAAATGTGAGCCCCAGTTGAATTATTCTCAGTAAATCAACATTACATCTGAAAAAAATAATAATTTTTATTTGTTACAATACCAATAATAAAAATATTAATAACTTGTGTCCATTGGAGTCCTTACCTTAGTAATTGATATTGGTAGTCTGCAGTTGACCTGAATTCCCCAATAGGACGGGCAACAACTCCTGGAAACTCTGTGTCCATAGCCACCCAGTGGTACTTCTGCACAACCTATTAAAACACAGAAATTTAAAGAGATGAGTGATAGCCAAGTGGTTGAAATCAACAAGGATTGATTGCTCTTTACGAAAAAGTAACCAAATGAAAAACAAAGAAATTGATTGAATGATAGAGGAGAAAGTTGTTATTATCTCTCGTCCATTAATGATCCACTACAGTAGATCCACTGATCCACTGCTGTAATTGCCAGTTTCCTCTCAAAATGAGAAGGATATAGGCTTCAGTTCACTCAGGCCTAGTGTGGGTTGGTAGATTTCACATGCTTTTAATAACAATATGGAGAACTCTCATAGCATTGTTCTCATCGTTACAGCAAATTATAACTATTTAATTTAGTGAAGCACACAATTTTTTTAAGACAGACATGAATGCATGTCAATGGGATTTGAGCCCAGAACCCTTGTGTAAGAGACCAAATTCTTAACCACTGGGCTGCTAACTTATATTACCTTTCAGTAAAACTTGAAATTTATTTTAATCTATTATTTTTAGTTAGTTTACTTCGTAAACGCTTTTCGCTTTTTTAATGTCATTCTGACAAACATCTTGGGTATCAAGCTATATTTTATGGACTATAGGTGCATGCACCTGTGTTTATTTCCAGTAAACAAATGGTAAATTGGTTTATTAACAAGGTTAAACATGAGCTATTAGTAAAATTATGTTTCTTGTTAAATAACCTTGTGACCACTAGTTTTTTTGTTAACAATATCATTGGCATTGACATTATATTATCAGTCTGTCCTTCCTTAATGCAGAAATTGTGCAATGTTGTAATTTTTTGTAGGCAGGTCAGTGTAAATATCTGAGATTAGGGACAGCCTATTCTCTAAAAAAGGATTTGTTTTAAATTATAATGTATGAAATCCTCAACTCATTCAAATAGTGAGTAGTCAGAGAATCATAAATTAGTTCTTTCTTCTTCTTTCTTTTTAGTTTTTTTCTTCTTTCTTTCTTTCTAGTGTTGTGCCAGATCGTTAAAAATGTATATCCGCAGATAATGATCAGAATATGGATATTTGGTGTCAAGATCAACGGATACAGATACAGATCTTTATTTTCTTACTTAATCGGTGTCAGCATGTGATTGATATGGAAGGTTACTTTGAGAAATATAATAATATATAACTTCAATGTGCCAAATATTTGATTTTAAGAAATAAAAAAAAAGTACTGTGAATGGAATTTAATATTTTTTTAAATTCTACCATATCATATAGGGCATTTCATCGTATCAATTGAAATTGAATAAGATAAAAGATCTGCAACAAAACTTACGGATACAGATATAGAAACAGATCTTTCTTTTCCCTCAGATATCTATAACATCACTAATCCAAACATCTCGAAAAAGAAGCTGAATTCTTGGTTACTGAGCTATAATTATTTAGAGTGATCTTATAATGAATGACAAACCTGTCTTATTATTTGAAATTCTTCATGTAGATTGTGATTCCAAACATCCTTAATGCCACAGTCCCCATTTGCTGGCAGCTGTGCTAGAGCCCCAAAACTGGCGGCAGGCATCTGCGTAGAGACGTATATTTAAACTACTTTAGAGGCACATCACTGGATAAGATGCGCCCTGTATTTAAATTTTTTAGTGGTTCAAAAAATGAATTTTCATTTTAAATTATTATTATGACATGAAATGCAATTAAATATAAAATACCTGAGCATTAAACATTTTTATCGTTGTTACTGAGCAAAAATGAACAAAATTGTAGTATGATAGGAAGGTCTTAGTTAAAGTAAGATTGTGGATCCACATAAAATAAAATCCAACATGTTATTTGTGAACTTCACCAGTCCACTGTATTCTTATATAAATATGACCACAATGGTGACAATTAAGCAATTAAAGTGATAACTTGATAACAAAATAAATATTATACAGTCATGAAATATTATAACCTTTTTTTTGGAAGACTAAATTTAGCTCACGTTTTAGTTAAACACTACTCAAAGCCCCTACGCAGAGATTTTGTCTCCTAATGGTAGATCCTGATGAGCCTGTCTTCACACTTGCTGTGTTTTATATTTCTATCAGATTTTAACGAGAATTTAAAGGACATACCTTAAATCTTTTATCAGAGTCCAAGAAGCCAGAATCGTCTCCTTTTTGCGACGCCGTGTTTTCTGATTACGAATCAAGTAGGAGTGGAAATATAACACCTGATAGCACTCGATAATGGTATTAATTATCAAATGCTTTATGCGATCGCAATATTGTAGTGGTACGAATTGTTTTTAAGATTATTAGATTGTTTCTTATAGCCTGACAATCACCTAATCATACACCAGTAAATAAAACTTTTGCAAGCGTAAACTCACGTAAATGTACATGTATTTAATTCAGTTCGATATTTTTTTTAACTGAATTGAATGAATTAATTTGCGAGATGTGAATAGATTTTGAGTTTTGACATTCATTAGGTACCTCTTGACGGTGACGACCTCTGTCACGCGTCATGTCAGTGAACTGTCCACAGAATCTGCATATCGTCCATAGACCACACAGAAATCATTTGGTACAGGTAATATATTGCAATAATTCGGTATTGTCAGTTAATCAATGATAATTTGAAATAAATTGCTGCACTACAAAGACTGGAAATACTGTAATATATTATACCTATTCCAATCTCGTAAGAATTGTATTGTATCTTCATAAGAAATTTAACTGAATGTACAAGTTATAACTTAAAGTGATAGTAATATTTAAAATTCAATATTATGATATGGACAGACTGTGGACAGTGTTTCACGCACGTTTTAGATACTGCAACGGTCTTTCGGTTGACGTGTTGTGTTTGCGAGGTGTGTTTGCGGTCGTGGTGTGGTTGTGGTTACGTCTGAAGAGCCTTCAGTATAGCGAGCACGAACTTCTATCGAAATCAAATCGAGTTCGAGTAGAAATCTTTACTATGAAATGACTTTACTATCACGTTTAGCGAGTAAACTTTTAACTTTAATTTCGCAAAATTTTGTTTAAATCACACTAGGCACACCGTTAGCGAGTCGATGCAAGTTCGTGCTGCCGAAATTTCGACGGATCCAAATCGAATAGTTTCGTAAAAGATTTCTACTCGAATTCGATTCGATTTCGATAGAAGTTCGTGCTCGCTATACAGCTGTGACATCCAAAGAGTATGCAAGCGGCCATGCTTTGTCTCCTTTGAGTATTGTCTCATACAAGGTCTCATATAAAATATAAACCCAGTGACTTACGAACTCTACTAAAACTTGGAAACTAAAACCAAAGTTTTATAATAATCTACTAAAGTCGAGCGTGAACGGGCGTGATGTGCTAAGTCAGCCCCACCGTGTGGGGAGAATATGAAAACCTCGGGCCAACTTGTACTGCTACCATTAGGATGAAAGGTTATCGTACAAAAGCCGTAGGTACCTAGCGTCGCCGTAGTCAGTGTCACTGTCACTGTCGTTTTGACGTTTCAAGTTCACGCTTCAAGTTTTACTTTACTTTGACTGACTTTGACAGTTGATTAATGGACTTGGATTGGATGACAGGACGTCACGAGTAAGAAAAAGAAATTGAATTGAAAGAATCATCGATTGATCATTGTTGTGCGCGAAAGAAAGCTTTTAAAAGTTGTCATTCTTTCCTTATAATTTATTAATTGAATCCCTTTAATACGGAAAGTTCGATTCTCTTATTCATTTGAAGTTTTTAAACATTTCATAAAATGGATGACATCTACGGCAACTTAGAGAACTATGAAGAAGAAAATGTTGTTAATGAGGTACCTACTATTTTTTAGCGCCAAATGTAGTGTCAGTTTTGCTTCGTTTATACCTTGTGAAAGCCTAATCTTATCTTCTAGAATGTATTTCAAATTATGCGTAAAAATAAAATCCTGGAGATTGATAGGTATCATATTTTATTTACCTATGAATATACTTAAAAAATTTAGCAAATCTTCACTAATGTGTGATTGAACAGATTGAACTTGCAGGTGGCTACCATAATTTGTTGGATAACAAGGTACTGATAAATAAACCTGCACTATAGGTGGTCTTATCCATTACTCTATTATTAAACTTTTCAATAGTCTGACATTACCCTGCGAACAGTTTGTTGGACTACTGTGGGTCCACTGTTATCTACTAATTTACTTTTCTCTTTACAGTTGAAAAATGAAAACAAAGATTTGAAAAACAAACTTGAAGAATATTCTGTGACACTGAATAATTTACAAAGAGTAAGTCTTCAGACATTTAGTTTTTATGGAGAAATCATTTAGCAGGTTCCAACAATCCGCAATATCATGGACAGACATGAACCAGCTTGCATCTACAGACTGTAGGTCTCATCCATGGTAGCACAGGTGTTTGGTGGTGCACTGTATCTGTTGCATGTGTTGCAACTTCAGAGGTGTGGTGCAAGTTTGCTTTTTGAAATGAAGATAAATCTAGATCTACATAGACCGACACACATTACACCATTATGGATTGTAGGAAGAACCCTGTCTGTGCATTGCCGTGGTCCGTGGTCATCAGCTGTGCGTTATAGATCCACAGAATTATGCACCATGGGAAGCCACCATTTGATGTGATGATGGTAAAAACTGCCAATGGAAGCTTTTGTCTTTCCAATAAATTTTTACATGCTTAGGACATTATAAGTATTTTTGCTTCAAAGTAATGGTGCTACTTGGTAAAACAATTTCAAACATACTTTATCATTTAATTTCCTTAAGTTTATATACATTATTTATATACACCATTATAATTGTTATGATTCAGAAGGCTAGGTATTATTTATAGCCACTCTGACTTGAGTTCTGATTACAATCTGGCATCATAATTGAATTTAAGCTGGATTTCCATAGATCAGAGCAATTTTCGCTTTTTGCTTAAAAGGTTCTATTTTTAACAAAGTCATCCATTATCAAAAATATCAATTGAAGTTTGAACGTTTCAATGGATGTCTTTAGGGAAAACAAAATCGAAATAATGTGCACTGCACTTTGAATGTTAACACATTAACTATTTTCTTGTGAAATAAGGTTAAGTTGATGAGTAAATGAGTAAACTTGAACTAGCTTCCTAACAAAACATAAGAAATGTTTGAGTGTATTAGAGTGTTAAATAGGTAAATAAACAGTGGTGCCTTTTGACAATGATCTAAGTGTGCTATGTGTAACCTATTAAGTGCTATTTGGGGGACGGGTTATTGTAAAATCACTTTAAAAAATAATGTTTGCTTTGTATCAATGAACCATTGAATATTTTAATACTAGGACATATAACTCTTCTTCGTGAATGTCTGTAAATGTACCCTACTTCTATAGTGTTTTATCGGAACGGATGTGCATTGATATAATAGAACATTTTACAGGATTTTGATAAGTTGTCTGCAGAGTATAAAAAGTTGGAATTGAATTACTCATCACTGTTGAAGACGGCAAAAGCAGAAATTGAAAGGAAAACAAGAATTATAACTAACCTTAACTTGGAGTGAGTTTAATAAATTTGTTCTAGTTTTGTATTTGTATTTGGATACTATTGAAGTAGCATAATTAACTGGTAATTGCCAAAATGAGGGGTGGCAAAATAAAAGGTGTCATCTTATAGGAAATTCCCAACGTAAAATAAAATAAAATATCACCACACAAACACACCACAAACACACCTACTAGGGCTTATTGATTTTGCCTATTGCTAAATAGCTGGATGGAAAGAATTTTATTTTTTTACTAATAGCATTATCATTTACAGATAATATCAGACACCATATTTAATTGTTTTTATTAATTCGCCAGTCAATTTCCAGATATATTTATAGGTTAGCAATAGATTCTGTATGAGTACAAAGATTTTTTAGCAAATATTTTGATTTAAATGTCTATTTCCTTTTTTCAGAAAAGATCAATTGGTGCTTAGCTCACTACAAAATAAAGGAAGATTACCTCTTAACAATTTCAACAAGTATCATGAAATCGCAAAAAAAGTAGAAAATAATCAACAAACAGAAAAACCAAATGCTTCTGAAATACATTCAGACAAAAAGAAAAATGATGACAGACCATGCAATCCAAGTGAGCTGAATGACCCAAGGGAACTAGTGATTCTTTGCAATGAAAAGTAAATCATATTTTAACCATATTATGTAGTTAATTTTTCTGACACATCTTATTTTAGTAAATGATTTTACCACAACATTTTATCACAATTTGTAAAAAATAGAACATTCTGTATATTTTCTTCAGAGATTTTGTTTTTATAATTTTAAAACAATTATTTTACAGTAAATATTAAAGATTGTATTATAGTATTCTAAATAAACATATTCTTTAATTTACTTATTTCAGAAAGGACACACATAAAGGCAACTTATCATCAGGTCTTAGTCTAAATACAGGTTCTGAATCTATTGAAAAGGACACGAAACAAAGACCTGCTGATGACAGTAGAGGCAGAGACAAAAATAAAAATGAAAGCAAAGAAAACTATCCACATGATATAGCTCATGACAAAGTGAAAGATAAAGTTAGCAATATCAAACTTCGCCGGAAGTCCATGCCATTACTTAAGTAAGTATTAATGTGGTTAGTATTTTTGATGAGATAAGATCTTAATTTTCCTGTTTTAAAAAAATTTGTTTTGCAGTCGTGGTGACTTAAAATTCAGTTCCGATGAAGAAGAAGACAAGGCAGAGAGAACAAGGGAACAACGCTTTCGGCAAAAATCGCCTTTTAGAGATAGAAAACATGATAGGGACCGTAATGGCAGGTATAGATCCAAGGACCCACCACTCCACTCCACTCCACTTGAACGGACAGAAATTGTGAGAGAAGATAAAACAAATTACCGTGATTCAAGGGATCTACATCACAAAAATTACAGCAGATATAATGACAGTGACCGGTATAAGAGTAGAGGAAGAAGCAGATATGAAACAAGGTCTAATAAACGCTTCAGCCCAGAGAGATCACGGTATAATACTTATAGAGAACATTCAAATGAGATGCATAGATCTGACTATGTTAGATCCAGGGTTACAGTTAGTTCACCTCCGGAAAAGCATCCATCATTTCATAGAAGCCGCGATAGTGACAGACATAGACCAGAGAAAGAGGAAATTTGTGCTGTTAAACACAAATTAGATGATGCCTTCGAGGCCCCTGCACATAAGCGATTGAGAACTGAATCGCCAGTAATGCGAACACACGAACATGATGCAATACATACAGAAAGGAGTGTTGGATTCCAGGCGGCTTATATGTCCAATTTGCCATATTCATCTCTCCAATCTCCAGATTATATTACAGCAGACAATCTTTCAGGTCAACATGTAAGAGGTAAGATGATATACTTTTTTTAGTTTATGCACGTTTAAATATGTTGTGCTGTGTACCTTTTCGAGATATTCGACTTTTAATTTTTTTATTGAAAATTGCAGAGGCTTCTAAATTTAATTTTGTTTATTTTGTGTCTTATTATTATTATTGCATTTTTACATGTTTAATAAGATGCTTTAGGACGTCAATCATTAAAATAGTGCATAAGTTAATTGAATAGGCCGTAGTAGACAAGTGAAAG
>DWIY01001229.1:0-10513 GCA_018248615.1 Erynnis brizo brizo
AATAAATAGTAAGCCAAAAGTATGTAATAAATGTTATTTCATACTTTTTTGAGGTCGGTTTAATTTTTTTAAATTATGCTATACATCTCTTAAATTTCTTTAACGCCATTTATTTCTATCCATTCCAAAGATCCATTAAAGAGTTTAAAATAAAATATTAGATTGTTCAAATGCGTGTGTAGTGGCCATTAGACACCGCCCAGGATTTAATTACAAAGAATTGATTGCAATGCGATTGAAGAATATTGCTTCTATTTCTAGCAACTCAGATATTAACAACTTTTATCGCGTTACTTAATTTGATACAAATCGAATTCTTTCATTCGTATTTAGCTTTTATTGCAGATTATACGCATATAGACAATGTTTTTTTATTAATAATAAGTTGCTTTCGTATTTGTTATGTTATTACCCAGAATTAAAATTTAATTTCAAGCGAATGATATGCCATTGGCTTAGAATTCGATGCACCAATGATATTAAATTTAAAAGTTATGTGTGCTTTATAAAATTAAATATCAACTGCTGTTACAATAAAGGAAAAAATCATGAGGAAACCTGCATGCCAGAGAGTTCATAAAAAATGTTCTCAACGGCATGTGAAATCCACCAGCATAAGGCCAGCGTGGTGGACTTAGGCCTAAATCCCTCTCATTGTGAGAGGAGACCCGATCCTGTAGTGGGTCGTCAATGGTTTAGTCACTAAATATTATATTATCGCTTGATATCAGTCACTAAAGTTTAGTGACTGATATCAAGCGAATTTTGATAAAACAACACATTGAAATCACTTCTCTCCTAGCGTAACTAGTCGTAGCTATTCGTAGGTTACCGTAGGTTCTCGTAGCTCCACGTAGCTGCGTAGAGATTGAGATTGATTTGTAGTTGACTGCAATTTTTGCAAAAACGATCCGTTCCGTTAACCGAACGGATCGTTTTTTTTTTGACTCGGAAAGTACTAGGCGTATGTCCATAACGGAACGGAACGACATTGTGCGAAAACTCAGGCTAAGCGTACTGGTTTGATGTGCTCATAATTATTATGCTTGTAAAATTTTAGTGGCCCAGGTAGTCCAGTGCCTTCTCATGGTGATGATGTCGTCTTCGGCCAATTTCGGCCACATCGACTGTTTCTATGACTGAATTAATTCTGCCTTCGCCGATACGACCAAACCAACTGAACAATAGTTGAAAGAAGTAAAATTGTTTTTGAAGAATAACTTATTTAACAAACAAATAAACAAAAAAATTGTTCCAATTAAATTTAAAAATATATACAACTCATTAAGTAGCATAATTAACAGCAAAACAAACAGTAAATTAGCTACTTAAAAATGGTAAACACCAATAGCATTTCGTATGAGCGGAATTCTGAAATACAGCGCGGTACACCTTAATTGCACTAGGGATGATCGATACAATTGCTTTTTTTATCGATATTATGGATTTTAATGCATCTTTACATAGTGTAGCGATTTAAGTATCGATCCGTTCTATTAGATACGATCAGGGCAAATATCGAATCAAGTGTTTAGAAATTAATATTTTTGGCGGAACCATCGTTTACAATTTCATTTTGTTTACAAACTAAACTCTAAAAATATGATATACTTAATACTAATCATTTGTGAACAAGCGAAAAGTATAGGTACTAATATAATAAATAAAACGAAACCGATTTTTTTATTAATGTTAATCGTATATTGTTGTGTCGATACAAAAATCGAATGGAATGTCATTGTATCGATAAAGGTGAGTATCGATATGGGTCGAGCATCCCTAAATCGCACAGCGTACCCTGGTCCGAATCTATCGTTCAGCGACAAAGTATTTGTATGGAAGTCCTCGAATGTTCCTCATATATCACCGGCGTACTTAACTGCTTAACTGTACAATATTCTAGGCACAGTTCGGGCGTGTAAATTTACTTATGAACTCTTAACTTAGTAAGGTACTTAATATAATTGATAGTGGAACACAAACCAGATTACTAAGCGGCAATAACTCACTTTAGTTAATGTGTGTTGTGGCTTAACAAAGTACCAGGCGTGCTTGTAATGCTTTAAATAGAGGGAAAATATTGTGAAATTCTTTCATAATAAAAGAGCATAAATAATCGTATTATTAACCTAGCGTTATTTCTTCTACTCGTGTAATTAGCCTTGCACTGTTATTTTTTCTTTTAAAATGTAGTTGTAATAAATGTAGTTTCTCCAATAAAAATACTAATTTATTGCTCGCGTCTTTGTTCGCATGGACTTTACAATTTAGTCTCCAGAGTAATTGAGAGTAACTCTACAATCCTCTACCTTCCACAAATTTTCGCATTCATAAATTATTATAATTAGTCATTTTCTGTTTTACCTAATTTTGTGTCCTTTAAGATGGCCTACTGGTCTTTCACTGTGCGTCTGATTCACAAATTCAGATTCGCTCTGCGGGGCTATGGAAATAGCGGGGCTATATAAATACTCCAGTATTTCTCTGCGCGACAGAATCCGAAATAACGAAATCCGAAGAACGAACGTAACTGACATAGGTATCAAAGTTTCTTATTTTAAGTGGCAATGGGCTGGCCGTAAAATTCATAACCGATAGGGAAGAAGAGACCTAGAATAACGATCACGTCGAAACAAAAGCAGCAGAGATCGCCCTTCGACCAAGTGGCAACTTAAAAATGATACTCGGACACCAAGAGCCCATTAGTGTATGGAGTGGTGTTAGTTAGGGAAGGCCCATGTCCAGTAGTGGACATCTGAAAGGAAAGTCTTATATAAGAATACGTTAAAGCTAATAGTACCTACTACATTGTGGCGGCTGACCTAAATAACTGTTTTACTAATGTACATACTTTACGCCCTATTTTTACATTCTTTACATTTTTTTAAACAGGTTTTATCATCAAAATATAAACGGATTTACCAGAAAATATTACCAGCAAATTTAATGCACCCTATACACAGAGGTTTAGCGGTGTTAATAATTAAATTTTAACGAACTTAGTTAATTGAACGAGCAGACAATGTTCCATAATAGAAAATTATGACTACTAAATTGAAAAATGGACGCTAAAACAAAATTATTCGCAGTACAAATCAAAATATTATAAAAATGAATTTTTAACCGACTTCAAAAAAGGAGGAGGTTATTTGCACTTTTCTCGTAGTATGTTTGTTTTGGCAATAAATCATATTATTATTTTGTTTATGAACAGGGACCCGTATTTAGGACTTTACCTCGCTTTTTGAAATTCCCATCAAAGAATTATTTCAGAAACGCCTGAAAACTCGGCTGAACTTCCAATTTCGTATAATTAAACTAAAGTATGATTTATTGCGTGAGAAAACAATTTTTTTAAGTTAATTGACTTAAAATATTAATCATGTCGAGGCGGATTCGGTCGAGTCTTTTAACATCTTGTCTTAAAGGACCCAACTTATGATACTCGTAATTAATTATCATTTTTCGTCTTTGGCAGTTCAAAAGAAGTATCTCAACTGACTTTAAATCTAACAAATCTAAAAAAAGTTATCACTTCCTTTACAAATTGTGATGTAATAGCAAGTACCTACTTGTATATATTCGTAACATAAGGGCTAAAATTATCATATTATGTCTTAGAACTTTCACGTGTCATCATTTCACATTACGCTAAAACCGGCTCTTCGGCGTTGACATTCCCGTAAGTGACGTAGTCATTTGTCAAAGGGTATCTCAAGGGACCATCCTGGGACCTATATGTTAATAATAATAATTGTATTTACTAAGGGGTCACGGTCATATGTATAGATTTTAAAATGAAATTGTTTATTGTTAAATATGAAATTATACATTATATAATATTAAGTAATTATATGAAGTTTCTTAACTGAAATATTTTTTCAAGCAAATATTTTTTTACAATATTGTCACAAATATAAAAAAATTGTCAATTTATATGTATACTACACCCTACTGCATGGTTATAAAGTTTTGGTTTTTTTTTGAGTGAGTGAGTCGTTAAAAAATTAATTTCACAAGGAATTTTATTGTAACAATGAGCTTGTTAACAGTTCGTTTTAATTAAGCAATGATTTAAAGTCTTTTATATTTTCTTGCTATTTTAGTGTACTTATGTAAACCCATAAAATACAAAACGATTAAGTAAGAGTGTTTTAAAGGTATTATTAAAATTAAAATAAAAGTCCTAATAAATAATTTTCTTTTCCAGCAAAAATTGAAAAGCCCACAAAATTTTGATAAAAAAATACGCAAAGAACTTTTTTCGCGAGTCTTTTTAACTTTTCGTTTCGACATTCCACTTACCAAATTCAGTTCTCATTTGATCCATTACACAGTCAATTCTGTTTTTAAATTGAGCCGTGAAGTTCGAGTTATAAAAATTACTGTTCCCGGAACTCGAAATGAGATTTTAGCCTTTGTGTGGTAGCTTAAAGAGCTTTGTTCGTTAAGACCTTGATTTCAGAGAATATAATAGAAAGGGACTGTTTGGCAGAATATTGAGGTCAAAGAAGTACTTAATGCTTGTGATATTGTGATATTCCCTCTTGGCTTATGAAGCACTTCAAAGTGGAACAAATGGACTGATGACCACAATTATTATGTCATTTCTTATTATAATTTCTGTGTCATCACTATTACTAATGGAATTTATGAAGCTCAAATCTTACATAACAGTCCCGTGAACAAGAACACTATCGTCAAAGTATTCGTACGGTAAACATTAGTTATTGGTATTATGTCATATGTCAGTCTGACTGACATCTTCTCATATTTATGACGTTAGTTAGAATAATACATCTATGTTTATGGCACACTTTAACTACATGAATAGTTCATGTCATGAAATAGTTTCTACAAAGAAATAGCACGGTGAGAGGTGAGAGGTGAGAGGGAGGGGAAAAAGGTAAAAAAAGCATCGTGATTGGTTAATTCAAAATCGCGATATTCCATGACGTGTTTCGAACTTGTGACCTGACCACTGCAAGATGAGCTCTAAACAAATATAATATTAGCCACGTTCCTACTGACATATTCGAATTAGTTCCAATCGAAGGAAATTTACACGGGTCAAGGACATCCTTGGACTCCATTTCCTTCGATCGGAACTTCCGACGAAATCTATACTAGTACCACTTGGTCGGTACTAGTATAAATTTCGCTCTCTTTATCCTTTAGATAAGATATTGAGTCAAAGTGTCTGAAAGCGTTCGCCTAGCATGAGGCGTCTTTTTGGCTATGTAGTCGTTGACGTAATACCTCCCCTTCCAACATCCATAGCCAGGAGGTTCTTTGCCAACCCACAGCTGAGTGGATACGAGGGAATTAATCTGAGATAAGCCGTGTACAGTGTTTAGATGTGCGACGGACTAATATTTGTTCTGGCCGCTTTGATTAAAAGGCTCCGTTGGAGTGATAATAATGTATACCTACATTAGGGTTTATGGAGAGTATATAGTATATTTGTAGTTCTTATATTTATGTTGGAGAAGTAATAATAAGAATTAATAACTGACTTGGGCAGACCATCTAATGACAAGAACTTGCAAATACATAATTTTTGATAGTTATATTTATTCTCTATACGTTGCATAAAAATAAGAGATGATACTATTTTTCACAATTTCTTGTAATTTGTTAAACCTTGAAAGTTTTAGTGACACGTGTACTGCATTCTTCTTTAAGAACAAAAAATAAGTATTGCCACTAGGGATAGATAGGCTAAAAGGGATAATTTATTCAGCCCCTAAGTAAGAGTGGCTTAGAGTACTAATTTTTTATTTAAAAGTAGCAATGGTTACAAAGTAAATTTGACTGTTTTTAAATATTTTACAAACCAAACAAGTAGCTAATCCAATAAAGATAGGTAGTCTGAATGCTGCATTCCATCAGTAAATATTGGCGGAGTGTTCGTACGCCAAAATGAGGCAACATCAAAAATATGAAATAATAAAAAATAAACACGCTATCAGTTTCCTAAATCCGCACTAGAAAAATATCCGCCATTTTCTCGGTTCCACAAATAAGGGTGTAGCCAGATATAGGAATAAATAGATCACGCAAATGTAACTACTTCCGGTGCATAATATTTGAAAAAAATATCTTCACTGTTTCATATATTTCTGTTTTATTCGTGGAGTACCATCGTTGTTCACGCGGGTTTATCATTCGTCCAATCCAATAACTCGAATAAAGCCGATTTGTTTGAAAATTATTATTATGATGAGTTCGAATCGATTCGGTTCGCGATGAATAATTAATCGATTAATTCATTCATCAATTTCATCATCATCATCAATTCGTTCTAGTGCTTATGATTTAGCTTCTCGTTGATGTAGTATTCCCATCAGTAAAACATTTTTGTTTTGTTTCATTAAATAGTTAACAAAAAAGCGGCACGCTTCGTCTTCATACTGATTGGCGAACTTGTGTTATCTATTAAGATCAATATCTGTTGGTGTGACGGAGAGCGGAGATGAAATGTAAATAGCACCGCGTGTAGGTGTAATGGCGAGCGCGATTTTAATATAAATTTCTTACTATTTTACTATTTTAGTTGGTAGTAGAATATTTGTATAGTAAGTGTATTTGAGGCGAAAATCATAGTTTTTATGAGTAGCAACGTGCCTACGTAAGATATCAGATAGGATATTATTTTTGTTCTACAATAAAAAAATATATTCATCGTCATCGCCGTAGTAAATGCACTTTCTAAAGGAATTAATTAATAGATACCGATTTCAGTCACAAATTTGGTTCTTTGTCTATCTGGAATTGTGGTTAAATATTCTTTTTATAGAAATAAGACTGATAAGCCAGGACTGACACTAGGTTGTAAGTGGTCTTCGTCACTTTATAGCCAGCTATAGAAAGATACTTCTTGAATGTGTTCAAGGCACCTCATATTTTATTTATTTATTAACTAACTTATATTCAAATGCAGTAATAAAGCAAAGAACAATATCGAATCTCATAGATTACAGTAGTTCAGTGTACAACATGCGTAGAATTCCACGTAATCCCCGTAGCCCCGTAGCCTCGTAGCCGCGTAGCCTCATAGGCTTGTAGGCTTAACAACAATCGATGCGCTATGCCGTAGCTTTTCGACTAATAATAGTGCGTGTTGGTTTAACGGTTTGGATAATGGTTTCACGCAATATTGTGATTTATTTTCTTAATTGTGAATAAAAAGTATTGGAAAAATTGTTATATTTAGTTTTGAGACATAAACATGATTATTAAAAATATAAAATTGGGGTTGCATCTATTCATTTAAAAGCAAACATATTATTATATAATAATAACACAACAAATATAATAATATACCCCCAATTTGGGAAAGATTATAATATATTAGTTCTTTTAGGTAGAACTGTGGTAAATTTTTGATGTAATACCTTCTAGTTTGTTTTAAAATTACACATACAAAATTTAATAACACAGAAACATTTAATTGTTTCTATGTATTAAATCTAAAATACTCGGATATTTAACAGAAAAAAACAATGGTGAGTATTGTTAATTTAAAGACACAGAGAATTTTAGATTTATTAACACAGAAACTATTAATTGTTTCTATGTATTAAATCTAGAACACTCGGATATTTAACAGAAAAAACAATGGTAAGTATTATTAATTTAAAATTTTGTTTTTGAAGTGAAACTTTTTTAGGCGCATGAGGGTAATTTTTTTACGGATGAAATGCAATAATAATAATTATAACGTCTCGAAGATGTGCAGCGTTTTTTTCAAAGAAGAGCCGAAACCGCAAACTTACAGACAATAGAGTGTAGGAGTGATCGTTACAATAACTGTAATGTCTGGAGCGTGACTTCGATCCCTAATCCAACGATTCCGCAATTAAACTCCTCGTTACAACTTCCTAAGCAATACTTATGTTTAATTTGCAAACTTCTGACAGTGTTGTGGAAACAATCGTAATATCTTGAGGGAATGTTCCAGATTATCTTAGAGTTTTGGATAAATATTTATTTCCAGTGTGTAATTTTGGTTATGTAAGCTGGTGTTTGCCTTTGATACTCGTAGATTATATAGACAACTATACTAGCATATCATATACTTATGATAAATATCAATAACGATGAATAATATTGTGTAAATTTTATGAATAGTTACATTCTACTTTTATAAGTTATGAACATTTAAATTAATTTGGTTGATGTTGTTTACTTATAATTGTTGATTTTTTGTAACGTATGGTAATTCTTCTCATAGTTAATTTTTAAGAAGGTTTTAATGCTAACGAATCCTCTATAGAATTATAAATATTGGTTTACATAACACCCAGTAATTTATGTTTATTTTTTACTGCAAGTGAGTTTCTGAGAGGAATAATTTCTCTTTCACTTTGTATAAACTTAACAAAATAATTGCCGTTATTAATTAATGAGGCCCAGTTAATTAATTTATTACAGAAACAACATCATTAAAGGTGAACCAATTTTCAAATCAAATTTGCATAACAACTGTTATTTTGAATTAATTATTATCATCATTAATAACTGCTCAGCTAATCTGATTGTCGCCGTGATTTGATAAATATTATCATGCAGATAATATTACATTACGATCATGAAATAACTTTTTAAAAAAAATAATAAAGCTTTAATATTACATTTAGTTTTTTTACTTTATGTCAGGCTAAAAATTACCCCCAACTCCTCCTGCGTGAATTTTAAACTTGGTCCAGAGAGCGATAAAAGGTATCCTATCTCCAGGTTATAGTGCATACCAAATTTCATGCAGATCTATTCAGCTGTTTTAGCATGAAAAGTATCAAACATATCACAAACTTTCACATTTTTAAGTAGTAGAATCAATATGAGAAAAAGTAGTAAATTTTATTTATCCGAAATAAGATATTTCTCTTTCTCTCTTTCTCTTTTATAGAATATTATCTTTTAAAGAATAGTATGAACAACTCTCAAACATGCAGGTTTATGATGTTTCATCGTTACAGTATTATATTTCAATATTATATTTTATTGTACTAGGTTGTAAACTTTGGTGACATTTATACCAGCCTTTTTCTCTACCGGATAACGTAAGTATTGTTTGTTTACGGAGGCCTTTCTCGGCTGCCTCCATAAAGCTTTGTATGGATTACAAGAATGTTTTACCTAACGCTTTGAGGGTTTTTACTGTGAACATGTACCTTGAAGGTAACAAGATCGGAATAATATCAAAATATTTCTTGATAACAAAACCATCGCGGTAATAAGTAAAAACAAAGTATCAAAGAAGCATGCAGCAAACTGTAGTAACGATAGTGATCAATGCAGCCGATGGTCATCTCAATATTTTTAGGCAGTAATTTTTTTGTCGGCACCAAACCTCACTAAAACTAACCGAAACACCGTGATGCGTTCATATAGGCAAGAGAAACGACCATCGATGAATCACATCAGCAACAGAGACCAAAAAACATTAAGGCAACACTCGGGAACATCTACGATGACACCAAATTCAAACCAACTTGAGCATCAAACAAAAATAATCATTCTGGTGTAAAATTGCTTTGCTAGCCGTGAGGACTAAGTTCTAAACATGCTGCCTTACGATGGGGATAAGGTACCTACTTCCCCGGGCGACCTACTGTGGTTCTACTGCCTAATAGATTTTACCTAGATATTTACAAGGCTCTGTCGTCAACTCAAGCTGAAGAGGACAAAGATAGTATGTTTACAAGGCAAAAACATGGCGGCACGACCGTTCCCAGCCTCGTCCATAAAGCTTTGTATGGATTACGGGAATTTTTATTGCCTCTCCTACTATTATATTTAGCGGGGAAGGATTTTGGTCACTGAAATGTGTTTGAAAGAATATTGGAACACTTTTGAGTTTAAAAAATAATGAAAAGAGTATATTCTATAACATGAGCGTTTCCATGCTTCGGAAGCCATCATAAATCATTATTTTTCGTTATTGATGATATTTGAAAACGTGTGACACTAGCTCGTATCTTCAAGTTTTACGTTCAGTAATGAAAAATAACACAATATCTTAGCGGTGATAATACAATGACTAAGAGTTTGATCTTTTAAACTGGATTGCCAGGTTGATACCAGTAACAAACGATGATAGAAAACATCTCGATGAAAACTACATGCAAATGAATGCAGACAATGAAAGGTAAACGGAACGCAACACTGGAAAGTTTCGAGTCGATATAATAGACGTTATCAGAGGTGCTAAACATTGGATGCGAAAAATTTTCACCGGATCCGAAAATCTAAGCGCCAAGAGACAATAAAAACCCGGGTGATCCGCACAAAGCTTTATTGCGGTCATTTGCCCTCAGTTCCACGTATCGTCGCGTTTTTATCTTGTAAATATACTATTCACACCACAGATGTACAGAACCCATCTTTATGAAATACTACCGATCGCTGAGTTTTTCCAATACCCATTTGTAAAGGCCCATTTAGACGGAGAGAGTTTCTCGTACGTTTTTAGGCGAGAAATCGTATGCTACTATCGCAAGCAATAATC
>DWIY01001230.1:0-10512 GCA_018248615.1 Erynnis brizo brizo
CTATTATTAATACTTAAGCCTCGATCATTAATACATGGCGATCAATCAGTGTTCACTGACACCTACATATGAATAATTTTCGATGTTCAATGTGTCCCGTTTTAATGTTTGAAAAAATGGTCAGTTTAGTTATACCGTAACTCGCTTATATTTTCCAAATTAGAAGACCAATTCTGACGAAACGGTGTCGCTATGAAAATTGTCGAAATTGCTATTTGCATTTCTGTCTGCGGATCACGCTTTGCTCATCGCAAGCAGTTACGATTCCAAATGCTAATTCTGTTAAATAAACTCCGTTGCTATGTAATAAAGTCTGTATCTCATTCAAATTACGGTAAGATACACAATATCTATATTATCTAGACTATTTTATCTAGAATAACCGACCATAAGAATTAATAGTTAAAAGTTTTACGCATATTTTTGTACATAAATCATTTTAAAATTAGGAGACCATTTCCGACGAAAAGGTGCCGCTCTGAATTTTGTCGAAATTGCTATTTGCATTTCTGTGTGTGGATCACTTTGCTCTTTGCAAATAGCTGCTATTTCAAAGAGTTAAAGTAACGAAGTCAGTCAATCTTATGTAAATGAAACTAATTAAATCAGGATCTGTAACTCGTCAAAATTCCTGCGATGCCCCAAAATTGCTGACATATTATTTTAAATTTTCATCTGGATTTTTGTTGCATTCATCAAAGATTTACAAATTGAGGAAAATTATCACTTTGAAAATATACTACAATAGCATTTTCCTACATATCCTATTAAAATATATTGAAGAAGATTTTTTTGATAAAGATAGATAAATTTAAAGTAAGATAACCAATTTCTACGAAGGGACGTCGCTCTGAAAATTGTCGAAATTGCTATTTGCGTATGTATCTAGAGGTCACGTTTTGCTCATCATATGAGCTTGTTAGCAAATATTTGCGATTTCAAATGTTTATTCTGTTATATAAACTCCATTAATTCAATCCTACGTAATAAAATACAAAAGTGGTCACAAGCGAGCGAATCAAGGCTACTGACGAAAGTTTTAGGCACAGACGTTATTTTTTTAGGATTTATCAGAAATCTATTCATTGGAAAACCTTGAATATAATTAATATTATTAAGTTAAGAAAAAGTTGTGAATAACATTTTCTTATACAATAATGGTTAGACCAATTTCGACGTAAGAGTGCCGCTATGAAAATTGTTGAAATTGCTATTCGGATTCCTGTCTACTCATCGCGAGAGGATTCGCTTCACATCGTTCGCAAATTCTCAGTAACGATTTCAAATGTAAATTCTGTTAAATAAACTCTCTGAAGCCAGTATACTATGTAATAAAATTAAGGTTTGTAACTAATCAAAACTCCAGTCTAATTAAGTAGTGAAGTTACGTTTTTGGCAAACTGGGAATATGGTTCAAATTCTTCTGATTTTGGAGACTTGAGACTTAAAAGATACAAACAGGACCATATTTTAGATACACAAGAATAAGACAATCTTTTTTGGTACATATCTACACAATGAAAAAAGAATGCAATAATTATGTATGTAGAGAAATAAGGATAAAGACACACAATACAACACATGTGGTCAACCACAACAATCTTTTGTTATCCACATTACTATCATCAGCTCATCACCTAACTATACTTTACTATCCAACAACAATCTATTGTTTTCCACATCACCTTCATCAGCTCATCACGTAACTATACTATCCATTATATCCTTAATTTTAACTGTTTATTGTAAAAGCCTGTTATAAATGTGTATGTCTGAAATCCCCTTAATAAATATGTGTTATAAATAAATAAGATAAATTTTATAACTTAATTTAAGGATCTTTAATGAGGTAGATTAGGCGATCACCTTCGACCGGTAATACGGTATCATCATAGCAATCTGTTTCAATCGAAATCTTTTCATATGTATCCGTAAATAAAAAATTCTCCAATTACAAAAATAGCTCCCCATCTAAATCTTCTTCATCTGGAAATAAATCCGCGACCTTCCCACCGTCGGTCTTTCAGGTTGCGTCAGACAGACAGGCGAAAATATATTTTCTATAGATAAATCCGACCTTTCTACTCGGAGAAGGGAATCTGAAATCTGCACTTAAATTCCCAGATAGAAATAGATATTCCCGGGAATGCTTTATTAGCTGCGGATTGAATCTCGCAGTCCCAGATTGGAATAGACATTTATTATTTGCAACTACCCTGCAATAGGAAATTCTGTTCCTATATTGCATTTAGTGGAAAATTATTCATGAATTCTATAATTTTCTATAGATTCTATCCCAAAAAAAACGGTAGGGCGTTAGGATTTGAAAAGAGCCTATAATATTTAAAAGGGACTAAATTGACAATTTTTCATTGTGCACATATTTTTATTATTGGAACGCAGTTTATTAATACGCAATGACGTTGTCGTACGGCAAACGACAAGGGTTAAAACGATGTAGCTTACCCCTTGGAAAGCCGTCTCTACTTGATTTAACCTTCACCTTTCACGCTTCGTCGGAACTGTATCACTGTTCAAACAGACGTACAGTATTTGCGCTTGTGCAATGTGCATTTCGTCGGAATTTTCGCCGCTCCTAATATGAGTGTACGAACAGCGCATAGTGCTCCAATTTCAGATTTTCGAATTTCCGAATCCGATTTCCGAGAGGAACAAACAGAAGCAGCGATATTGGATGGCTCAGGACGCTGAGTTTTATGGAGACGTCTCCCTCTTACGATTTTATTCGTGACCTAGCTACGTCTCGTGACGTTTTCACCCCCAAAATAGTAGTAGTAAAAAGCAATAAGTTCATTTCAATATTAAAAGTTGGGTGGGTGAGAGCACTAAAAACAACGCTGAATACGTCTGTCTCTCCCCTTCAAACTATAATAATGAAATCCGGACACGTGAGTCCGAAAGGCTGACAACTATTGAAGAAAAAATCCTTCGAATCAGGTGAACTATTCAGAAAATTTACCTGGGGATATAGTAACTAGTATTCTCTAGCTTAGATGTTGGTTTCCTTGTCGGTCTACATAACCTGATATATCTCCCATGATTACAGGAACTTATCGAAGGTCTTCCACTCGCCGTAAAAACGGTAGACTGCCTTGTCTACCCACCACCCAAACTGCAAAAAGCTTGTGGACGATAGGAATGATCAGTTACTTGCTTCACATTACTGCCAACAGAGTACTTGCAGTAATAAAACTAATAAACCACCGCCTGACTCTATTTTTATAAAATAAAACCACAACGGTAAAATAGAAAGAATGGGCATATGTAAATACATCTCGATTACAAATGAACACAGCGAGCATAAAGTTTAAACCGGCACAACGTAGCTTTGTGTTGAACGGGCGCTGTTACATTAACATTATGAATATTTGTTCTAGTAAAGGCTATATTACACAAAAGCTTATTATTTGTAACTGTTGGGAATAGAACTATGTATCGGACACACTAAAAATACTAATAAGTATGGTAGGTACAGATGACAGACAGAGTAATGAACAAATAAACTAATTTAACTGATTGATTGAATACTAGATTGACTGACAATATCACTGACCGTCCGATTTAAGCTTTACTTATTGTAAGGGTAAAGAAAAACATCGTGTAGAAGCCTGCATTCTCGAAGTTACGAAGCCTGAGTTCTCCATAATGTTCCCAATGACATATGAAGTCCACCAATCCACATCTAATGAGCATGTTCAGGCATGTTGATCAAAGTCCTGTACTTATTGTTATTGTGATAGAAAACACTTCTATCAAGTTTGGGTTAGTGATGGTTGTAAGTATAAACAGGATATTCCAAAAACCATATTAAATACGATTCAATGATATCGAATGCTTAGTATAAATAGGATATTCCAAAATTAAATACTATCCAATGATTTCGAACGCTTATCAATCTATTTCAAGTTCTTTTAGTGCCTAAGCTAGGTTTCCTACACGTAGTATTAACAGTCCATCACTGTTTTCACCATATAATAATAAATTCATTAATTTATCCCTTCATCATACAAAAAATAAAAGAACTTCTAATTAATATTTTACCACTTTCACTTTAAACCGTAAAACATAGGTTGGATGCACACCCGTTTATAAACTCGTAATTTGCGAATAAAACTAAAAGGTGCGTCCTTTTAACAGAGAACGCTCAAATAAAGGCAGTAGTTGCACCTGCAAGTGCAGTAAGTACAGACTAACTGCCTTTATCCTTTCTGCCTTTGCACTCTGAATCTGGGTTACGGTTGTTAGCGTGTGTGGGACGAGCGTGCTTATGTATGCACGCGTTTTGAGCAGACAATATGCAGAGACCTGCTCAAAACTACACTATATATGAAAAATATGGAAGATGTCTTGTCGAAATTATCAGCACCTTACCTAAATACAAAATAAATTATCTTAGTTTTTGTAAAACAGGCCGCGAGTGGCAGTTTAGGTGGTATTTCAGAGACTCGTCAAGTGTAATTTTAAGGTTGAAAAATGAGAATTAGTTCACTTGAGGCAAAAAACGAGTAGGAACGTAAATTTTGCTTGAGGCAAGCACCCAAGTGAAGATCCACAACATAAACCACCACGCCGAGGACGTCAGTAGCAAAGCAATCACGTCCTGTCTAGTGTAGGACTTCTTAAAGGTAGGACCTGGGTGTCCGTATGTTGCAGTGACGTGTGGAATTTCTATATTCTTGAAGGGACCTGGATGTCCGTAGGTTGTGACTAAACATCAAGAGACCTGCTCACGTTAATAAAAGCTGTTCCTACTCAATAAAAAGTATATATACCTGTCACTTCTAAAGATTTATCTGTTCAACGTGTGCGTTGTTCTAGCATTTTCGAGAGGGTTCTATCCAACGATTTATCCCGTACCACCGGCACAGAGCAGCGCTAAGAGCTTTATAACTGAGTTTTGAGTCTCGGAACGGCATTTGTCTTCCTTACACGTCAGCCCAATATAGAAATTATTTTCGAATTTCTCCAGGAAAGAACAAAAAGCCGATGAAATTCAGGCTTGTTTAAGAAAGTCTAGAACACTCTAGAACATTTAATTTTGTTGCCATCGTGCCAGATCAACAAATCTGAGAGAAAGATCTTCGGAAATGGCATAGTCGTTGCGATTTTCAGTCGACTGCTTACTACTTAACATCAAATTACCTGTAACTCGGTTGCTACTTTTCAATTTGAAGTAAATAGTCCCTAGTCTGTACACGCTCAGTGGACAATGGAGCGCTATGCTTGATGATGAAGTGAATGATGTCAAACTCAAAGTAAGAAAATTATAGTCGCAATGGGCTCCAAAGACAGATTACCAATAGCGAAGAAAGGCCTTCGAATGGCGACCACGTCTTAGCAAAGGGAGCAAAAGGGTAAGGTAGGGAACCAAACAAAGGGAATAATAACACAATTAACCGGGATAACTTTAGATTGAGAGGACTCAAGCCTTAATAGAGTGGCGACGATTAGATGGTCCAGCAGTGGACTACACAGGGCTTGCAAGACTTCAATCTTGGCAAAATTCAATCCTTAAAATCCTTGTCCCATTTAAACAATTTAAATAATCGCTGTTTTTTTAGACCTATCTACTCATGTGATGTCGATAACAAAACATAGAGAATACAAACATCACTTCAACGCTCCAAAGTTCCGTTATAAAGTTCACGATATCATAACTTTTACAACACTTTTATGCGACGTTCTGGAAAAGTCCTTGTGATGTTGTTTTATACTCACTGGGATATGGATTTTCAATATTTATACACAAAAAACTATGTAAGGAAATGTTATTTCTTGAAGAATCTTACTTTAAGTGATCGCTGCACTTTTAAACGTGGAAAATTTTATTATAGCTTCTATGTTGGATTGTAACGTCGTCTTGACCTAATGGCTTCTATGATGGATTATAACGTCCCCTTATCCTAATTGAAGCAGAAAAATTGGTCTCTCGCGACAAGTTGATATTACGACAACCTCCATACAACTGTGTTTTAATTTCGTCGCGTTGGTTAGTCGGTTGTTTGTGTCGTTTTACGACAGTCAATTAGGACAAAGCTTAATTGATGAATCCAAGAATCCTACTTACCATACGACTCCTGTGGAAATGTATAAAGGTCTAACACACAACATTTAGTTGTCGGGGATAGAATGCACTTTTACTCAACATCTATTTGTGTACTTTGGACAATCTTATCGAATGATCTTCAACAGAACCGTCATATCTAGAATTGCTTCTTCAGAGGACAAAGATGGTTATTTCTCATTTTTTCTACTCTAAACATACGTCTCCAATCGAAACTCAAAGATTTGCGCCAGTTGGGTAAAGTTAAAAACTATCAAGATTTACTATTGTGTGTTTTAATAATTTCTCAACGACACCATTTCATGTGAAAACTATCTCCCTGAAATCTTTAAGACGATTTATCTCAGTGGCAGACACACTCTAGGACACAGGATAAGATATATTTGTCTTACTTAGGTGTCAGAGATGTTGCGAAATCTCTTGGTTTCAAGATGCAACTCAACATAGCGGAAAATTTTCGAAAATAAATTTAAAGAAAGATTTATTTTATTTTTGCACTAGAATACCATCTATTTTTCAGGTCATAGTCTACCTGTATGTGTTTTTAATTCCATGCGTTATACCATTCAGGTAACTTAAACCTCGTCAAGTCACAAAAGTATTCATTAGTGTAAAATTAAAACCATATCTGATACGTAAAGAAAAGCTTGAGGAAATAATCTGTTCTGACTCTGACTCTGCTCTGATTCGCCTCTAACTCTGGTACTGTTCTGACTCTGCCTCTGAATCTGACTCTTACTCTGACTCTGTCTCTTACTATGCCTGCTCTCTGACTGCGCTCTGACTCCGCTCTGACTCTGCCCTGACTCTGAATCTGCTCTGACTCCGCTCAGACTACGACTCTGACTGATTTTAGTTTTATTGTTTCTCTCTGCTGAAAAGCACTTACCTTTAAATCCCTCGAATGCCGCAGCTCCTGCCGGCGAGGCGCCTGCCCGGGCAAGTCGGAGTACACCAAATTCCTGACGGCGCCTCTGAACTTGGGCTCGAAGATCACCGACGGCAGCGCTAGTGTCGTCAGCTTTGAGTTGTACCTGTGGAAGAAGAATAAAAGTTACAGTTAGCAGTTTTTAGATGAAGCTTGTTTAACGTATTTAGGCAACGTATTGAATATTTAGAGGCAAAAGTGGCCATCAGCTACGAGTTTTCACTATACTTACAACGCCTAGTGTAACGCCTAATGCCATCATTCAGCCAAGTCTCTACCGTTCCGAATTCGTTAAACATATGAATAGTTGAATACCTGTTCTGAGATTTCATGCCCGTAAACTATGTCAATGTCTTGTTACGTAATTATGTCCGTGATTAATGTATACCGGGTCTGGAGTAGTCATATACCTGAGTTCTGATATCACTAGTAGCTAATTACCTACGAGCTTCCGTGCTTCATAGGGTACAAATGACCGCAAAAAGCTCCTCCTTTTGTTTGAAAACTGAAATCGTCTCGGAATTGTATGTACTCTAGCTTTTATGTGAAGACTGCAATGGAGCAGTAGTGAAATTAAAAGGCCAATGATGTACAAAACATGAGTTGACGTTGTGTGACATTGAGAATTCTTTCTCCTTAAAGGATAAACCCAGAGTTAACGAAAATGATCTTTGATCAGATATTTGATTGTTTCAATTGATTCAATGAGCGTAGTTGTTCTGTAGCAATAATCATAGTTAAGTTGTAACTTCGTGATTTGTGATTAATTTATCGAAATATCGATACCAAAAAAATTTTGACGATAAAACGAGATGATCAAAAATCCTTGAACAGACTTTTGGGAATATCCTGTTAAATGAACGCCACCTTTTTTATGTTGGTTAGAAATTGTAGTCGAAAACCAGAAATTACGATTTTGCACAAAACTGGGGAAATCGTTTTGGAACATTTGAATTCCTTTTCCATTTATTTCTATTTTACATAGGAATGGCACGTTACAATATTTGGGTCAACGAGCGATCTGACTGATAGTTTGTCAGGTGGAGAGCACTTTATAGCGTTATGAACACCGCGGGAATGATCGAACTGTAATATAGAAATAGAAGAGCGAGCTAATCGAAAGTGACCAACTGTGGCCCATGGAAATACTTTCAGCAGAATCGCACTGACTGAGTTTTCAGATGGATGCGTTGCTACTTCAGAGGATACTCATGGTGGCTTTTAAGCTTTCTGGCTAATACTTACGTGTTCTCCACACAAAATATTTAAACATATAAAACTTGCTACTTTACTATAGCAAATTACATTTGCCACTATTGTGAGGAAGCTGACAGATATTCCTCTGACATTCAAATGAACTTCTACCAGACCTCTTTTACCCTACCCTATCGCTGGACAGATTGTGATGAAACTTAAAACGGATAGTATTAAAAGAATAGATAACTATGTAACCCTGCATGATACAGTATTTTTCTACTCTAAAGGTCTAAGAACATAATGAGTTTGATGAAAGACATCAGAGCATAAATGGGTTCTCAAGACGAATAGGGTCCTGATTCAGGGTGAGGGAAGCAATTTAAAGTACGTGCAATGATGTCAACGCCCTAAAATATATTGCACCACGCGATAGAAAAGGACGGGAGACAAATTGTAGCGCTCTGTCCCTGTCAGGCGTGAATTGATGACGTGAAGACTTGAGTGAAAAAGTTGGAATGTGTCAGCCACCGGGAATTGAACCCGCGACCTGTGGTAATGGGGTTGAGATTTGTAGCTATAGGGATTGCTTTTGGGATTGGAGACGATATAACTAACGGATACCGTCTTCGATGATATTTTCTTGTGTAATGTGTTTTTGCAGAGTTGTAGGTATCTGATTAAAATCGTGTAGTTTACTTGTGTGTTTCTCAAACGATCGGAAATGTTTAGGTAGTATAGGTAGTAAGAGATTGCTGGGTAACTTTTGAGAAGTAGAGAATGGGTTTACAGCTCAACTAATGGGAAATACGAAACACAAAGTTAATCAACGTCGGGCGCTGTCAGTAGTACTTGGATAGTCTAGTGGCGAATCAAATCGGGCTTCCGTGCTTCGGAGGGCACGTACGCCGTCTGTCCCGGTTATTATCAATACGATAGCAGTCGTTAAACCTTGTCGGAGACTCTATGAGCGGCTTGAAAAACATCAGACACGGGTTGGCCACTAGCCCGTTTTTCTACCAATCCGCATTGACGCAGCGTCACGGAGTATGCTCCAGACCTCCCCCTGTTGTGGGCAGAGACCCGTGCCCAACACTGGGCAAAAAAAAGTTTGCAACCCACTCCAACGGCTAGTATAATAGTTTAACCTACAATCAAAGTAGATCTATACAAAACCATAAGATATAAGAAAAACAAAGTGAACAACACAAACACTGTAAGTGTACAGGCTACAACTCGTCAGTGGAATTCATCACCAGCCAATAGAGAATTTAATTTAAAGGAAACTGAACCGAAACGCGAGTAGGTACAAGTCGAGTTTCGCAGGAAAATACCGCGGTTAGACTGAAAAGAAGGAGTAATGGATCGCACTGTTGCTGTCAGCGACGACTCGGCTTCGTGGTGAGAGCAATTTATGCACTCCGATCTACTTTATAACGTTCATTAAAGTTTATTGGAAATTCCTTTAAAACGCTATAACGACACCTCGATTGCAAAACCTCTTAAAAATCAGAAAAAAACATTTTGAATTTATTAACATAAGCAATTTACACCCTCCGATGTATGTTGTACACTTGTCCCGTTTATTAAAATTTATTGGAAATTGAGCTAAAGCGCTGTAACTTGTTATTACGACATCTCGATTAAAAGTCGTCTTAAATTAGAAAAAAAACATATTTAAGTTATTTGGATAGATATTATTTTACTGCTAAATGATATGCGCTCTTTTGTTGTCAGCGAAACGAATATCTTGTTGTTGAAAACAATTTATGCATTCCGATCTTTTGTATAACGTTCATAAAATTTTATTGGAAATTCCGTTAAAACACCATAAATTACAAAACACCTTGATTATAAAAATGCAAAAGCATTTAAGAAAGTAGATTTGAGAGTTTTATCGGTATTTATTGGTTTTATAGAATGGATATAGTGACTGCGGATTTAGAAATGTTGAAAAATTTACTGTCTATTAGTCCGCCAACCCGCACGAAACCAGCGTGGTGGAATAAGGCCTACATCCTTCTTGTTCTGAGAGGAGACCCGACCCTGCGGTGGGACAATTATATAGGTTGCATACACTATTTTTTATTTTGACTGAACATCATTGATAGAGGAGATCTGGGGGGTTTCTCTCATGAAATTAATTCCGATCGATCGTCATTGGATTTGTGTCATTTCGTATTTTGACAACTACTAGCGCCTTATTTTTACCCGCGACGGAACGGAGACTATATGCGTTTGGGGTGAGATGGTGTTTGTGTACATTTCATTGTTATCTCCTATCTTCAAAACGACTAGTCCGATT
>DWIY01001231.1:0-10511 GCA_018248615.1 Erynnis brizo brizo
GTATGTCCATACAAAAAAAAAAACGATCAGTTCGGTTAACGGAACAGAACGACATTGTGCTAAAACTCAGACTAAGGGTACTGTACCTGGACGGATGACCACCAGTAGCGAATTAAATGCGGGCTTCCGTGCTTTGGTCCCGGTTATTATCGATACGTCAGCAGTCGTTAAACCTAGTCCTAGTTAGGTATTCAAAGTAAAATTATACATTTAGTTACCTAAGTTATAAGTTTAAACGCAAGAAAAATTTCTCGTCTGCTCTCAATTTCTCGGCATCGCGTTTCTATGAATTGCACTCGGGAAATATAAAGAACTTTTATGAAAGGCAGTCGAGAATTTATTCATTCGGAACGCCACAAATTACTGCGCGAGTTGAAGGTACATGAGCACCATTTGCATCAAATTGACCATCAATAGATTTGATCTTATTCCACTTCTAAGAGATGTTTGTGAGCTTGCGACTTTGCGTGACTTTCAATAGGTTGTAGGTAATATAATTATGCTTTCGCTTTAACTGTAAATCATTCGACCAGTTTTCACCAGACTCATTTCCTTTTCAAAAGAGATTCTCATTCATACCTATTATTTTTCGGTCAGGGAAATATCATTCTTTATCCTCTAGGTGCCTTAGCTCTTTTGTTGTTTCGGTTTCCACCATAATTAAAATTTGATATTATAGATTAGTTTTGTATTGTAGTTTCCTGGTTCCTCAGATGTTTCCAAAACCTCCGGCTTGTTTCAGAGAAATACTTACACTGTAATATAACGCGAGGTCCTTTTTACCATCAATACCTAAGTACCTACCTAACTGTTTTTGTCACTGTAAGAGAAGATGCTTCCCTACTAACGGTCACTGATAGATTTGAGATAGATCAGATGCTTAGAACCTCAAGGTTATATATTTTTTAGGTGCTATACAGTAGTATATGGTATGGTAAGTAACCATCAGACCACCAACTACTAGTCTAGTCCACCAACCCGCAATAGGCCAGCGTGGTGGACTAAGGCCTGTCATCCCTCTCAGCGTGAGAGGAGACCCGACCCTATAGTGGGTCATTAATGGGTTACTGACAAGTAACCATGTCTGTATCTAAAACTAGTTTAGATATTACAATCTTTTATCTATTGTCCAGGAGCCAAATACACAAACGCAGCAGGGTTCACCGCAGCGGCTTGCTCAAACCGGAAACGGAGCTATCACGAGGCACCTGTCCACTGACAGTGTGTCCAGCATCAATAGCCTCAGCAGCGGTTCCTCTGTCCCACACGATAAGAAGCACAAGAAGAAAGGATGGGTAAGTTACAATTTATTACAAATAATTATATTTAACCTGAGACTTTATTTGCAAAATATGTAGATGAATTTCACCAGTTATTACAGGTAAATGGTGAATGGGTTAAAATAGGCAAAAATTAGAAGTACTTAATTGAAAAGATTACTTTTCTTATAATTAATTAAACATTACTTTTCCATTTTATAAATCTCAACTTCTTTTTATTGGGGTTGTTTTGAAGGAAATTTAAAGTAATAATATTTGTAAAGATATGCCGTTTCTTTAGAATAGATGGAGGGAAAATATTTTTTTCTTATAATAAATCAAAACTATATTTTCAATTTTAGCTGCGCTCATCCTTCACGAAAGCGTTCTCGCGGAACGCGAAGATATCTAAAACGGCGAAGCATTCCTCCCTCGGGCAGCTGTCATCACAAGACAGCTCCTCAGGCTCACACCACTACGACGATCCGCACACGATACGAGAGGGAAGCAACGAGAACAGTCTAGAACATTCGCACGAAGCCCTCGCTGACACGTCGAAAGACAAGACGACATGCCCCACAGCAAAGACTGAAGATCAAACCAAAGGTAAGGCTAAAGGCTTCGCAAATAAACTGTCGACTCGCACTCCGTTGATTTACCCGACAAACAAAGACCTAAAAGTGAAATTAGGTTGCTAGAGAAAGCCACACCTTTCCTAAGACAAACGTTTGTTAGGTCTTTTAAAATCATGAATATGCAAGTGAAGTTTATTTACAAGTTCCATACTAGAACGGTAAACACATAAGTTGTCTATTTGTTTGGTGACACCTGTTTGTGTTGCAGATAAACAAGACGAGTCTGTTTTAGTGGACGAACTGAAGAGGCAGCTACGGGAGAAAGACTTGGTGCTAACAGACATTCGATTAGAAGCGCTGAGTTCGGCGCATCAGTTGGAGAGCCTGAAGGATACGGTCATAAAAATGAGGGTAAGTTGTTTTTAGAGCTATTTGTCTATTATAAACGTTTTAGCTGTAGAACCCTAAAGCATTGCCTTTTAACCCGACTGCGACAGAAGGAGGGTTATTGCTACCAATTGTAAAAAGTCTTTTTTAAGACTAATTAGAATCAACCATCTTAAATATATAGTAGCAACGCATGTTCGGCTCAAGATAGTCTTCCGGTGCCGATTACTGTTGTTTGTCTATAGGATAATAAAGTAACAACCGATCATCTTGATCTATCTTCTTTATTTATATAATAAACCTGAATTATATTTCTACCAGGATTATAAATAAAATCCCTCGAGGCGCGTTGAAATGAAATTACGGCGAAAAACATTTTAGCTACGGCCCACTTAGCATTTTTAACGAGCTCGAGTTATGCTAAAATACGAAGCTTTAAATGTTAATTGGTTAATTTCTTAATTACCTTTTTTCGCTTTCGCGTTTAAGGATAAGTTGTAGGAAATGTTGAGCTTAAGTTTAAACGGGCTTTCTTTCCGCGCAATTTCTTTGAGTTACAAAACTTACAAAGCAGTTAACGTTGAAGAAAGTTTTCTTTTGCAATCCATTGGTTGGCCCTCTGTAGGGTCGGGTCTCCTCTCAGAATAAGAAGGACGAAGGTACAGGACTATGCGGGTTTATGGACATGCTTTTAAAAACTCTCAGGAATGCAGGTTTCTCCACGATTTCCTCCTTCTCCGTTACAGCGGGTGACTTTAAATCTTATGCGACGTTCATAACATAGTCAATTCATTGGTGCGTGCCGCTGGGATTTATAAATTGGCCCCTCCATTAACGGGACAAATTCTTAGCCATTGGTCTATATCGTCTCTATTATGATAAGAAAAGATTAAAGTGCCAATGGTAGTAAAACTTAAGTCTTTTTTATCAGAACGAGATGCTGAATCTTAAGCAGAATAATGAGAGGCTGCAGAGGCTAGTAACGTCTCGATCGCTGGCTGGAAGTCAGAGCTCGCTGGGTACGGGAGGTTCCGCAGTCGAGGACCCGAGGCGGTTTAGTTTGGCTGACCAGGCCACCATGCATCAGGTAAGAATAATATTTTTGACCAAACTATTTTTGGTCATTTGTGAATATAAACAATGTTTTTGTTGGTTAGATATTACGAGCCGTCAGAATATAACTCGCGTAGGTACTCTTAAAAACATTCATGAGAATCTAATAGTTACAAACCCTGCAATAGGTACATAATATAATGAGTACTATTTTTTGACCGTATCGTACTAATATAACATAATTACATACAATATAATTTTGAAAAATAAATACTTTCCGCGATGGATCAAATAATTTCAAATCAATTTTCTTCTGTAAACACTTCTTTACTTTCTCTTCGTTAGGTCCTATTATCGACCTTATTAAGGTTCATAGCGTGTAATGTATTAATATTTAATCTCACTCCAGGCTGCAATAGATATTCATTCACAACCGCTCGATTTGGACTTCAACTGCATAACGTCTACGCCAACCATGGATTTTACGAAGAAAGGCTCACCGAAATCAAACATGGAACCTATTTACGGCAACAAGGCTGCGTGCGAACTCAACGAGAACAGCGAGGCGTTATTAGGAGCTTTGAATGGTGCCAGTGACATATTTACAAATGGACTTAGTGCCGGGGAACGACTAAGCGGCGATTACGATATTAATACCGTGTTGCCTCCACCCAAGAGCCGGGAACTGGCGATAGGGGAAAGTTACTCCGATATCGGTGAGCTTTTACGACTTTCTTTATCTATGCCCATATCAATATACCTTGAACGACGGTTGTTTCACGAACACTCTTTGTTTTAGGAGTCGCCGATAGTCAAGGGGATACGACCGATGGGAAGAAAATAGCGATAGCGGTATACTTGGGACAGCCAGAAACATTCCAAAGATATTTCGAAGAAGTCCAAGACACTATGACCGAGTCCGAGTGCAGATTTTACGCGAAACAATCGGCTAGCGCGTACAACCACTTCGATAAGCAACCGAGCTTCGACTCCCCGCGAATGTCCCAAAACCACAGTCCCGAAATCGAGACGCAAGACTATCACCAATCTATTAATAAGTCTAACACGAATAGCCTTAAAAGCAATAAATCTACACATAGTAATTCGTACAAAAACGTATACAATAGTGATTCGACAATAAATTGCAATGAGTTCACTATAGCGTACACGTATATATCTGGCAAGACTACTTGGCAGAATTTAGATTATATAGTTAGAAAAACATTTAAGGATTACCTATCGAGGATAGACCCTGGGACGAATTTGGGATTGAATACGGATTCGATAACGTCGTATCACTTAGGCGAGGCGACGAGGGGTCCTGAGATCGGTTTCCCGGAGTTACTGCCTTGCGGATACATTGTGGGGACCGTCAATACCTTATACATTTGTTTACAAGGAGTTGGAAGCCTGGCGTTCGACAGCCTTATACCAAAAAATATAGTTTATAGGTAAGTTTCTATTCTATGGATTAGATAGACACATATTATGCTTAACATAAAGTTAAATTACCTACATTGTCATTTTCGCAATCGCTCAAAACTTAATATTTATAATGAAACCACTATCATGTGAATGAAACAAATTTATTTGGTAGAACTTAAAAATGAAAATTCTTAACGAATTTGGGAATGTTTTGTACTCTTGACTTTAATGAACTGTAATTTGGACACTACCGTCAGTTTATAAGTTCCTGAAAATGTGATATATTGTAACGTGTTTTGTTCACTAACAAAGTCACAAAGTTTTTTGATGAAGGTGACGTACGCACGACATAATTTCGTACGAAATCGCGTTCAAACTGAACCGGCCTAAAACTTCTAGATTTCTTTTATTTATGTATCGAGGTTCTCCGTGCGAAATAATTAACGTGTGCATTCCTTTCAGATACGTATCGTTATTAACGGAACATCGGCGAGTGATACTGTGTGGGCCGAGCGGAACCGGAAAATCGTACTTAGCGGCTAAATTAGCGGAGTTCTACGTTCAGAGGACGCAGCGAAGAGGCAACCCTGCTGAAGCCGTGGCCACATTCAAGTAAGTTATAAATTCAATTACCATACATAATTGCCCCCAGGAGTAGAAACAATTTTATGTGCGACGGTAGATATAATCCTTCGTTCTATTTACGTTTGAAACTAGAATTGACTAGAACTCTAGAAGTCACTTCGACTTTGGAGCTAGATAACGCCAATCATCATCTTAGCCCAGTGGATGGTGTGGTCAGTCACAGTTCTACGTACAGTATGAATTAACTAAGTTTCGCTTGTGGAGATAATGATTGTCAGAGAAAATTTATTTGAGTCAACCTTAGCCCTAAGGACAGCTAAACATCCAGTATGATCTCAGATTGGACTTATATTCCGTTCAAGGTTGAATGTTGAGTGTTTATAAGTCCCAGCATTACTATAAAAATCTATACTGATGACCTAAGTGCAGTGATTGAAGACACCGGTGCGCTGCGCGGAGGGTCTTGTGTTTGATTCCCAGTGGAGCAGAGATTTGAATGAATTTGAATTTCTGTTTCTGGTCTGGGTGTGTGTGTTCTTGTCTTGTGTCCTAATCCTATAGTGGGGCTATGAGTGTGGTGCGTTATTTATTTATTTTATGTGTATGAACTTATCTTTCAACTTCAACAGTGTGGACCGCAAGTCCTGCAACGAGCTCCGTGCGTATCTAGCGAACACAGCGGAACAGTGCAGTGCGGCCGCCGCGGGGGAGGAAGCTGCGTTGCCCTCTGTACTCGTGCTGGACAACCTGCAACATGCCTCGGCTCTGGGAGACGCATTCGCTGGGTTACTGCCACCGGATAATAGAAACATGCCCGTGATAATCGGTAAGTGCTATTGAAATAATTGTCAGTAAATGCCTGATTTTTCTGGAAATCATAAATCGCAACGCATTTTCTAGTGTCGCAATGCGTGCGGCGAGCACAAATGCTAGACAATTTGTAGTACTATTAAGCTTCTGCACTAGACCACGCGTTCTTGGGCCCACTTTATTTATTGTTACCTCACGTGTAGGTACCTACAGCTGAATTCAAATTAATGATAATTGACAGGGAAGTAAGTTTGTTGCCTAATTATCGTAATATAGCTACTTTTTATAATAGCATACGTAATTGTTATATGTAATAACAAGTATTTTTCATTTAACTAAGAATGAACTTGAATGAAGAACAAAAGATTCTAACCTCGACTGCTGTATTCATTACAGTACAATCAGTAAGGAGGAAATAGACCCATGCCTAGCAGTAGATACTAAAAAGAGTAGCAGCTTGCTTAAAGGACTATAAAAACCCAAAAAATATCAACTGAAATGTGAAGTCGGGGTGGAAATATTTAATTTATTTGTTAAATAAAATAACACTGACAATTGCAACACTCTCAATAAAGACGATAATATGATCCCGTTCATTGATTTAATAGTTTTTATCGAAACCAAATAACAAAGTAAGTAAATGATTTTTCTATAGGTACGATGTCCCAAGCAACATGCAACACGACGAATCTTCAGCTCCATCACAATTTCAGGTGGTTGCTGACTGCTAACCACATGGAGCCTGTCAAAGGGTTCTTGGCTCGGTAAGTTTAAATATTTCTTAAAGAATTATAACTATAATAGAAAATTTAAGAAAATAAAAAAAGGTTTGAACATTTACGATTCCAAAGAAATAGGCCTATTTGAAGTACCTAATCGTTTTAACACGCTGTATTGCTGATTGAAGTTACTGTAGGGCCGTGATCAGAAGTAGTAAAAAAGATTTTTCAATATATTTATGAATAGAAGATACGTTTACAAGGCTTAGACATATTTTTTGTTTGCTCTCCTCCAGTGCATGAGATGGTCGTTTACGGCATCCATATGAGTCCATATCTACTGATAGTTCCACAAGATAATGTCTACAGCAGCTCCTTATACTTCTGCTCCCCTCTGACTGTACTGTAGCAAATGTAACTAATAAACAAATTTAATATGTTAGGCGCAAGGCACAACGCTACGCGAGGACGCTATAGGAACGTCACTAGAATGTTTATGGACTTTGGAACTGGGAAAAAACAATGGCGGCAGTGTGATTTCTCCTTTGTTTTGTTCTTGTGGTGTTATTAAATTAAATGAGTGGTTTACAGTATTAAACTCTATTATTATTGTACGTTATTTAGGTATCTCCGTCGCAAGCTGTTCTCCCTGGAACTGAGGCTGGGCCGACGCGAGCCCGCGCTGGCGGCGGTGCTGGAGTGGCTGCCGGGCGTGTGGGCGGCGCTCAACGCCTTCCTCGAAGCGCACTCCTCCAGTGACGTCACCGTCGGCCCCAGGCTCTTCCTCGCCTGCCCCATGGATCTGGAAGCTAGTCAGGTAATTATACGAGCATTTTGTGAACTTTACCGAGGTTACTAAAGTGGCTCGAATTCCCATAACGCAAGATCTAGTGACGATGGAGACGGAATTTTATTGAATGGTCATCGTGTCTGAGCCGAGTATAAACCGCCCTTCTGAGGTGGACTGATAAAGTGACAAGAACTGTTACGTTGAAGACGAAAGCTCATTGAATGGACATAATGTCTTCACTGAGAGTACTTACAAGTCATTTTTGTATAAGTTAATATATTTATGTGGATGCCGTAACTAATTTCATTCTTTTAATAAGGGTATCATACAGGAATAACTAGGGTCACACAGGATTCTAGTAAATTCCATTGGTCTCCCACCATTCCCACCAACATCGCTAAGGTCTCGCTAATGTTTAATTCGCCGTGTTATTGTTATTTCAACCATCATTTAAGGTCCCTCTGACATCATTACAGGTTAATTGTTACCTACGTTCAATGTGGGTGGAATGACAGTATTCTTAAACAATGTCCTATTTATAAATAGGTAATGTGATCTCATTTGGTCAACTCAATAGTCACAATCAAAAATATTTATTTGTTTGGCTCGCCTTGAATGTCAATGTTCTATTGTTCAATATGAATGCCCATGTTGTGCTAGTATTTCGAATTACTTTTTAACAGATTTAACGTTTGGACAGACTAAAATAGATTCAAGTAGGTATATTGACCCGCATACCACCATAAAATTTTAAACATAGTTTTCTACTCAATGAGAAATATGTAGTTGTAAGTTATTTTTATTATCTATGCTTTATAGGTACTTACCTACTTGGTTTTTAATCTTAAATCCGTTTTACAATCCTTTAATACCTACATTTTTCAACATTATGAATCCTAATTAAAATGCGACAATGTCCACATTAATAAATATCTCAATAATTTGATGAACCGTATGTGTGGAAGTAACGCGATAACGGTAACCACAGTGAAAATAACGCGAGTGCCCCTTTAAATGTTCCGGATTTAATGCCAAGCTGTGAGCGCTATAGGGACTGGGCACAATGGTAGGCCTTGGGAGAGGTCTATGTCTAACAGTGGACTAACGTCGGCTGATGAGAGAGATGAAACGTTAGAGTAGTGTAGTAGCCTATGTTGATATTAAGTGTTAATAATAACTTTTCATTATTCCCATAGGCTTGGTTCGCGGACGTATGGAACTACAGCATCGTGCCGTACGCTTCAGAGGCGGTTCGGGAAGGCATCGCCTTGTACGGCCGCCGACGCCACGCTGCCGTCGACCCACTGCAACACGTCAAGTCGTCGTACCCTTGGAGGGAACCCAACCACTCACATGTAAGCTATGCACTCTTTAACACTAATAATAATAATAATAATAAAAGTTTATTTGCCAAAAAAGTACAATAAGTTTACAAATATGAATACAAATTAAGACACAGAGTGATTTGCATTGTAAGTTAATCTGTGGCACCCATTGTAAGAATTAAAATAAGTAACAGGACGGTATCATTAGTGATAAACGTAGTGTGCGTCTGTGCTTTTTTTGTTTGTCGTGAGTCAGTGTGAATGTAAGTGTAAATATGTATATATTATGTATGTGAAAGAACAATTAGATATAATAATTAATAATCTGGATGAGTGCATAGAGGTTTGAATGTTAAAGATGGGGTAAGGGAGTTAAATATAATAGGGAGATTTAATTAGGTTTTCAGTCTCATCATAGGTTTTTGTTTGTAACCACTTATTTATTTCAATCTTACAAAAACGACTTTTTAAGGCATATATATTGCATTGTAAGTTTGTTAATATGATTGTAAAGATTGCTGATGGCCGAGTAATGTCGTTTGGCTTTGACAGATTTGACTCTAGTTGAAGTACAAACGGTAGCAGCACGTCTTTTATGCTTTTATGTAACACAGTGGGATCATAGACAAGAGAAGCATGTTTCCATTGGATGGATAGTTTGCGATATAAAAAGTTGTCTTACAGATATAATGACAGTCGCGGTAAAGTTCTACTGTAGGGTATCTAAAGGGTTTGAACGTCATTACTTTTAGGACTGCTCTTTGCGCTCTTTCTGCGTTGCAAGAGATGCGTTTTACAGTTTCAATATATCAAAATCAGCACTACTTCTCAGGCGCTTAAAGACATAGACCAGTTTACGTATCCGTGAGTTAAGTACATCGATATGTGGTTTACAGTTTAATAGGTTGTCTATTAGAATACCCAGGTACTTATTTAGTATATTTCAATAAACAGATAGCCTTACAATTGTTTAACGTGGATACAATTTTATAATTTTCTATAGATGAATAACGAATAGAAATAAAAAAGCGTTAACAAACAACAAACCGCAATGTTTGTGTTTTTTCATCGTCCTTGGTACAACAAATTCCTTTTTACAATTCCGTACAAAAAACTTATAATGTTCCTTCGATACCAGCTCAGTAGTACAGTGCAATGTGTAGAGAACGCTTTGTTCTAACTTTGAAATTGTGAAAATTAAAGAAATATTACAAACTGAAATTTTGACTCGAACGCTTCTTAGTCCTAATAACTTCCCGAAAATAAATTTAAAATGTGAATTTACTTAATATTTAAACTGTGATAACCTGTTTTAATTTTTTTGCGGCCGATGATATTTAAGTACCTAATTTAAATTATTACCTACCTTGTGAACATGCACGTGTGAAGATTCCAAAATAAAGTTAATGACCGAGTAAAGGTAAGCAAGGTTTGTACAAGAATATTATACGAGTACTTAGTTATGTTTATTTTGCAGTTTTCTTAGGTAAATAGTTAATATTCAAGTTGTATTTATATTTCCTTGCAACAATCCGCACACGTGGAACTTTTTTTGGTATTGACCCACCACCCTCCCTTATCTC
>DWIY01001232.1:0-10510 GCA_018248615.1 Erynnis brizo brizo
AGATCATGATGCTTCACGGCGGGTTATGAGGGTGGCGGTGGTACTTACCCGGGCGAGCTCTTGCGTCTCTACCACCTGTAAAGTACCACAAAGTACCACCTGTAGTTGAAATTCACATTCGAATTGAACCCGAGTTACGCAACTACAGTTGTTGAAGTTGAGTAAAGTTATAGTTACAATATAGTATTATTAATAATTAAATACAGTTTGTTATATTCGCTTTTCCATAAAACTTTTTTTCTACTGGAACTAACTTACTCAAAATTAAAATACATGACAAAAGGATAGTTATATTTTTTTCTGTTTATGTGTAGACTTAAGTAAATCAGCATTCTGTTTGTGTTCCACTGCCAGTGAATATAACATTCGATTCGATCGGAAATTTTGTGCCATGTGGTGCGCCATTTGGTCTCGCACGGTACTCGTCATTACTCGTATATATTAAATCGACCTAGATTTAAACAAGCTACAACAAACAAACAACAAACGTAACGTTCTTTCACTGACGAACCTTTTAATTTAGTTAGTATCTTATTCAAACTTGACTTAGATATAATCATATTCAACTTAACTCGACTTACTAACTCGAGTAGGCCATCCTTAGTGAGGTGAGCAAAAACTACATAGATGTATATCATTGATCGAGGGCATTTTACGCTCAAGTTATGAGTTTTTGCTCGCCGTTGACACTTTATTACGCGTTGTAGTGTTACGATTGAATTAACTACTAACAATGAAAAGTTTTTGTAAGATTTTGCTGTTAAGAAAAATTAATTAAGCTTTAACATGTTTTGAACTTAATTTCAGAATCCCTCGTCGGCGACATTTTTTTAGGAATCTGCATACAAAAGGTGTTTTAGGATAGTTTACCCGTCGTCAGTCCATTGCATTTACATATTAAACACTTTGTATCCTTTCACTTCCCTTTTATCTAGTTTTTTTGAACATATTCTTATAGTATAGCTATAATAATTACCTACTTTACTAATCCTTATAAGTGCTATATTTTATAATTAAAATGATTATTCAAATTTAATTCTTCATATAACATTTTTGAAAGAATTGTAATATTAAAAATGTGTCAAAGACGATTCTAGACTTTCCTTATAGTCCGTATAATTTACCTACGCAATACACATTCCTTTACATACGAGTATCTACTTGGTGCTTAGTTCACTCCAAGCTATAATGACACGTTAAATGTTAGAGCAGCAGTAAGGTGAGATTAATGAGCGCAACTAAATCCTGTTATAACCTTAATCTTACATAAACAGAGGTATAAATTTAACATGTAACGGGCCTACTAAAGTTCAAATCAAGGAAATAGCAAACGCACTTTAGGGTCGCTACCCACATGTTCGCAGGAATGCGTTTTGTTTTAAATAAAAGTTATCAAGCAAGTTTGAGGACTTTTTGTACTTTTAAAGTTTTAATATAGAAAATGAAATCAGAATGATAGAATAATGTTTTTGTAAAATGGAAGTACTAAATTTTTTTTAGAAATCTTACAAAGAATACAATATGTATAATAAGTAGAAATTGCAACTGTCATCTATGGACCAGGGACTATCCATAAGTGAATGGTCCGAAGTAGTTCAAACACAAACAGAACCTACCCCTGTGTGAGGTTGTAAGTTGATGCCTTTCTACATACTTAAGAAGGCTAAGACTGTCGTCTTACATTTGGTTTCCTTCAAACTGCTAAAGTTTGCAAAACTTGTTTTACCGCGGGTAGATACCATAGCCCCCGTAGGGGCTAACTACAATGGCTCTAACAGCAACTACCTACAACTATTCTGGTAGTAGTGGTAGGTAGTACACCAAATATTATAAGGTATTCTAATGTTCCGTTAACGTGTTCATGATCCCTGCAATTAGAGCTAAGCGTTAGTTCAATTTCTCGTTGCAGCGCGGGGCGGGAGCGAGACACTGTTCGCAATAGAAGAGCCGACTGCTCTACGTTATTATCCATTCAGGCCCGACAGATTGCGAGATATGTTCTATTTAATAATATATCCACTAGCCAGCGGTGCAGACCCGTATTCTGACTCTAGCTTTGATATTTTTTTACTTAATATTTGGCCTTGTAATCCATTGAGTCGAGTTTTAATGAATATACATTCGATTTGCCAACAAACATTTAGAAGCGAAATACTCGTACCTTCAATTATTACCCACCATTTCACAGGAATTTCGAGTCAATACCAAAGACTACAAATAATTTTATGAATGACCTCTCAGCACCTAAAACGCACCTCGAGTTCTCTTTTAAAGGATTTACAATATTATATGTCATATTTAGCCGTCGTGATATTTTGTATTCCTAAGTGCCAACATCTCGCCATAAGAGAGAAGCAACGTTTGGATTTGTAAACGATGAGTAATTAGAATAAGATTTTCGCCTCGAATAAAATATCGTTTATTAAATGCTATCACTAAATAACTATTGCTCGAAATAAAATATGGGCCAGATATGCAAAAATTCATTGTTTAAAATCCTGCTTTTGTTTGCTAGTACCTACTAGAAGCTGGTCTATCTGTGGCATATACTTCAATTGTTACCTAACAATTACGTCTATGGTTAAATGGAAGAAGTACTTACCGCATTTCCCATACAAAGATTGGTTCGTTACTTACTTACCCCATAATGACACGCGCGCTACCATTTATCAGCTGGTTTATTCCCATTTTATGCGATTATTTCTTTGTACTTACGTACGATAATTGTTCTATGCGTGTGGCATTATCTTTGTAGTGCGCTATTTATTTCATTTTCCGTTATAGATTTTAATTTTAGGTTCCTTTCGTAATTTCTTGAGCTTTCTAAGAATTTATTGTAGAGAAACAACATGATTGTCTAGACTTGATTAGTGTTATTAAGTGGTATTCATGGTGTGCTAATTTCAAAAAGTTGTTTTTTAATTCGTATATATTTATTACTATCGGAGAACAAATACAGAGGTTCTTATTGGTTTTTTATTAAACCCTGGTCGATATTTTCCCCCACAGCTATTTAAACCTGCCCACTTTTGTCAATTTTGAATGGACTATGTTTCAATAGTTTCAATGAGAACCTAGAACACAAGGAGATTCTTCAGTGAATATTTTAACATTTTAATTCTTCCCTCTGGAGTGCCCACCTGTGCGCCACGCCCACCCATAAGCGTGCCGCAATATGTTCCGTGATGCACATAGCCACATATGCACAATACTTAGCTTGTGCCATTGTTATAGACGCTTTCGTTCTAACCCTTACCAACTCGTAATATGTAAGCTAAAGAATCATGGCAGAATTTGTTCTAAAAAAATTGAGAAAGCAAAAAAAAAACTGGTTTTTAATTTTTTCCTACTCAGAATATTTTTACCAGCCCACAATTTTTTAAAGCTAATGTTTTATTTATAAACGTGATATTTTGATGCCTGCGTACACGTTTCTCAAATTAAGATAAAAGTTACTAATTGATTTTATTAAAATTGACAAATCACAAATAAAATATTAAGTTCTTCGGCCTTTTGTCACTTTGAAAGGTAATCAGAATTATTTTATTTTTGAAAATTTTATAAGTGGAAGTCTACCTACTTGAGGTAGGAAAAATTATGTTAATTTTTTAAAAAATAATTTCACCTATGCGGGAGTTTAAAAATGCTTTTCTTATATTTCTGCAGTGGGTAATGTTACCTTAACATGTATTCTATACCTATAATAATGTATTTAGATAACTACATAATATATGTATTTGCCATAACTTGCCATGATTGTCATTTGCAGCTATGTAAGTCTAGTGCGTAGTAATTCCATTGACCCGCGTATTAAATCGTGATGTTACTTCGTAAAAAAAGAGCATGACACCTAATTAGACTTCGATCGCTATTGTGGTACTAGTTTGTGGAATCTCTTCCAATTGTTTTTAAACGCGCGCAAGAAGCGGCCCTCTGCGTTTTACGCTGTAATCTATAGTAACATTGAATAAAGCGTAAAACCGTAATAGGTACGTTTTAATTTCACCTTACGTCATCTAACCATCTCTCGAAATTGCGTTTAATAAAATTTATAAGGATAGGAATCAATCCCCGTTAGATTAGGTAGTCCCTATCATTAATTCATAATGTGTGTCTAGTTTATTCATAAAGTATCACTAGGTTCGACACAGTATGTTGATTTATAGTATTTTTATATTTTTTATAGTATTTTTATTTTATCTTATCTTATTATATCAAAATCATTGAAAAAATACTATAAATAAATTATCTGCGGACGTTCTGGGTAATCACGAAATTGTTAAATCTGCACTCAGGTAACCAAGTAAGCAAATCGAGTCTTATAGTAAACGCGTCTTTATCTGCATTCGAGTACAAATGGTTCAACGTGCAACATCCATTTCCGAGATTCTACGCGGCAATTTCACTCGAAATGCAGGTTTTAAGCGTGTTACAAACAGATCTCTTGTAATGTTACACTCCATAACTTCTGTTCTCTCGTCACTCGTCGTAGCCTCGCTTGCATTAGAATACGCCGGCGGCGCAGGTACTCGTAATTTGCAAATTGTACAGCCTTTTGGCGAGCCAGTGGGCAAAGTTGGCCGCCTCTGCGCCTCGAGTTTAGAATAAGTAAGCCAATATTTGCGTTGTATTACTTCATAGTTTGTTCCTTCCTGTGCTTGTTAGTTACTATATCAGTTTTTGGTTGGCGAAAATTACAGCTTAATCAATAAATTAATCTATTATAGTTCACGAATGATAAATTTTGTAAATCCAGTTTAAGTTGTTAATACACCTAAAGAAGAAATAAGAACAATTACACTAAAATGTAAATCGTATGTTAATTAAATACTTAATAATAATTGTCTTCCTAACGTAAATATATTTACCTTTCTCAATGTGTAGCTTAACTATGAGGGATTGAAACGATCTCTTGTAATGTTTTATACCTTCTGTTCACTCGTCACTCGACGTAGCGTGCTTCGCTTGCATTAGATTACGTCGGCGTACGTAATTTGCAAATTGTATAGCCTTTTTGTGAATCAGTGAGCAAATTTTACCGCCTCTGCACCTCAGACGAAACAAGCCCATGTTTACGATGAGATGATGAACGGTGATTAGGTTTTTGTTTAAACTTATTTGGAAATTTGATTATTTTATATGAGTTAATTTTGTATCAGGTTCTGTGTTAGGGTAGAGATATTACATTGATTAGAGTACGTGTTTTTACGTATATGATCTCCAACAAATGAATGTTCAATTATTCCGCCATTCCATTGCGGATTGGCGAAGGTACGGAACTCTAAAAAGAGGCAAATAGTTCGACGCGGTTAGCTATCTCACACCCACAGTTGTCAGGCAGGAATAAAATACGATCATAACCGGGCATAAATCTCGTTCGGCATCTCCCGATAGTTGCAGATAGTGATTATTAGCTCAGTTATTTACCGCGGCAATCGATCTGCGTCAGGATACACTTAGAGATGTGCCGGCAGCAATCTTCACAGCTTCCGATCCTATTTTAAGAGCCTTAAAGCCCTCTAGCAATCGAAATGGCAAAATTATATGAATTTTTCAAAGGGAGATTTGGAGAATTCATATAATTGGAGAATTCATATACTGTTTATCGTCAGCAATTTTTTCTAAGATCCCTTGGTGGTCTCTTTCTAAGTCTTTGCCAAAAGTACCTAAGCCTGGAGCTCAGAAAAATGGAAACATGGAGAAATTCACCAAAAAACTTTAAGTAGGTGTAGATAAACGATTCATTTTGCTTTGAAAATCACCAAGACAAATATTTGAGGACCGTTACCTTTTTAATCATTGACGATCTAAACTTCGGTTGTCTATTGCAGATTTTATCAACTATCAACTTAATACATATTAGAATTATTTCCAGTCATGTTTTTTAATGATTCTGTGCTGTCGATGTTAAAAACAATGAGTTTTTATATTTAACATACCTATCTTAAGTTTGGAGGAAAGTAAGTTTAATCAATTTGTTAATCTTTTTATATTATATTATATATTTTTATCAATTTTCATAGTTTCCTAACATTTTGTATCGACCTTAATTTTTAAGGTTTAATTTTTAAATTAAAACCAATAAATATAAGTTAAAACCAATAAGTATAAGTAAAACAAATTTAAGTTCTACTGGATTTAATTTATTATCAAACTGAAATGGCTGATGTTCGTTAGTTACATTGACATTTGCGTTAATTTGCTCCCATTAACAAAATTAAATGCGTGTTACTCAGTGTGACATGGTGACAATGGAGTGCCGTGTAATGTGTCATGGAAATGTCAAGCATGTTGCTTTCCTTTCTTGCAGGTGATAGTTTCAACTTTTTTTGATCTGATTTGTAAATCATTTGTTAATAAATTTGTCAAATTTAGCAAAAATTTTAAGTTTTTATAATAAAAATTTATGGCGTTTTCAAAGTTACGATATTTTTATAACCATATATCTTAAAAATGACTTATTGTGTTGATAATTTGTATAATCATTAATTGCTATAAGTAATTTTGATAAATAATTCTGTTGTGTTCTTCATAATTATATTGTTGTCCCCTCAAAATTATTGACATAAATTAATCGGTTGCATAGTTGTATACAATATTAATAATATAATATAGGTTGACTCTTCTTTCTTTCTCTTTCTGCATTTTCTATCCAAGGATTGGCTGGAAGAAATTCCTACATTAGTTAATTCCTAGATAAGAACTCTCTATGCGCATCACTTTATCCCGTGTAAATTAGATCTCATTTTTTAAATTAAACGTTGCTGTATACGAACAATATTAGTATTGTATCGTATTTAAAATTTTCGTACTTTTTACTTTTGATTCATCACCTGAACATTGAGTAAGTACCCACTCGTGCTAATTTAGTGCCATTTGCAATTATGCAGCGCACAATAGCATGGCTCGGATGTCTCATGGAAAATGTCACGGCACGCTGCTTTCCTCTGACATCGTGAGACATTTATACGTTGTACATGTTCTAACTGCCTACTTTGATCGCACTTAAATCAAGTATCTGTAGTTTTCTATCAACAAATGACACAATGAAATTGCTCCTAGTGTATAGTAATTCCCTCCTACCAGTTGTTTCCAGTACCAGTTGTTGTTTTCTTTTATACTTATACTTCCTCGTGATAACGTGATAATGTTGCGGCGAAGAAGTTGCTCAGTTCTTCGGAAATTAAAAATACACTTGACTTTAGTTACTTTAAGTTTAAAAAGGCCACATTCCAATTTCTGGTCCTTCTTTTAATGACGTCATGTCACAACATACACACCCTAGGTCTTAGGTCACACTTAACGTAAAAGTACACGAATATAAATGTTACATAATTGTTGATGCATAATTAAATTAAGTAACCAATATTTTTTGTAAAAAGGATAAAATAAGGAGATAGAAGTGTATATTAAATGAGACCAAAGCTTCAATATACCATAAACACTTAATTCATTAATTCACCTCAGAAAGGAAGTGAGATAACTTAATTGCTTGAAGTGAAATCAGTTATTTCATATTGAAGGTTTCCGTTTACAATCAACTTTATAGGTACATCCTGAGTAATTTACTAAGGAGCTTTGATTAGTTTTTCAAAATTTATACATTTACGAGTACGTTAGACTTAACTATGATCGTTTTATAGTTTTATTAGCGGCTAGTTTTTATCTACAACTACAATAAATAGTCCTTATTAACTCAACCGATAAGTCCAATCCTCTAAAATCTAAAAAAAATGCACACTGGTTTGCAATAAAACAATGCATGTTTAATCCGCCGAATATAGAATTAATTAATTAAAAAGGAAGATGACTTGCAACTAATAGTTAAAATTTATAAACCTATGTATAGCAATGTATTCACTAGAACTTAAAGTTTATCTAAAGTTGGGGGGTACTCCATATAGCATTTAATCTTTATCTTTTACTTTGCTACTCAAAAAATGAGATTAAGATTTGATACGTGAATTAAATACTTTAAGTACCGTTGTAAGGAATTCTTTCAAGAGCTTTTCAAGAACGTTGACCCGCCTTACTGAGATTAGATAAAAATTATAAGTGAAGCAACAAAGCGGTACTATAAGACAGTATAATAATATATATTTTTGATTCATTAAACAAAGAAATGCGCGGGACACATCTGTGCACACACACACCTAATCAAGTAATGTAAGGTCTAAAAGAATAGTGTCTTCTAAAGGCTTCTTAATGAAAGGCACTGGCCACAATTTATTTTATTTTTTTATGTTAAAGAATTATCTCTTATCAAAGTTAAGTAGCACGAAAATTAAAAGAACTTCTAAAAAAATATTTTTTTGGAAAGAGTAGGTACTCAATTAATATTGTAATTTATTACTTTTGATGTCTTAAATACGTCACCTACGAATTTTGAATAGATTTGATAAATATTAGATTTTAGATTAGTTATTATTGTAGTTCTAAGAGTAAAATAACCTCTATAAGAAGCCTTTATGACATCAAAGTTGCAGTTACCGAGTACCTAGAGTGTCTCTTCCGTTGTACTCTTTATCTTTTTTGTTATAGCTGTACTTTACCGTGGGAGTATAGAAGCTTGCTATGATTCTTAGTAATTACAGTTTTTACATCTTTTGAGTTAATGGCATATCGATTTACGACTTTATTGCCACAGACCTAAGAACTTCCGATATGATTTCGTGAGATGACGATTACAATGCGAGTGGCAATTTTACTTTTTCAACATCTAATTTGATGAAATTTATTAACGTTTTATTGCTCACCAACCTGATTTCTTTTTGATAAACAATTTAGCACAGTATTGTTCTGTGACTGTAGTAAAACTTTACATTTCTTAAAAAATTACGGCTTAATCGTTATTACTATCTGAAGTACTTATGTTTAATTAACTTTTATTTTATACTAATTCTGCTCATTATTACTAAGTACTTGCAATAAAACTGTTAACACAGAAAGGATGTACCGATAGGCAAGATTAAATTCCGTCATTATGCTCAGTGTAGATCAAAACGTGCGCAATGCTACACGGCGCAGCCGCCGATTCTCGGTAAAACTCTTTCGCTGGCCGCGATAAATTCACAGGGTTTAATTATAAAATTGTCTCTGTAAAAAACTTAAAACGTATAAAAAAATTAACGCACTCGCAAAAAAGCGAGACGCGTAGGCTTGCACCTGCCAATGAGCTGTCCAGATACGCCGTTTATATTTAGAAACCACTTTATTTAACTCACCGCCGAGCTTAAAGCTCCCGATAAAAAGTTCAACTTAGTGCACTTGTGGTGCATCGTTTATTAAGAACCATTTACTTTTCCCCATGATTGTATCAATCGACCGCATGCCCGGCGTCTGCGCTGGACCACATATTATAACAAAACAAGAAAAAAGAACCAAAAACGCGATCATCGCTCATGCTAAAAATAGTCTTGAATTTCAGATATTCGACTACGTATGTGCATACGAAAAGAACACTGTATTTTATCAGCACAATCTCGTGCTAATTGGCAGAAAGTAGCAAATTTAAACACCGGCGTGCTAACGTGTATAAGGACCATTCATGTTTATTAAATGTCTGTTAGAATGGCTTGTACTAGTCTGAGGATAAAAAACTGGGACTTTTTGTTTTGAGATTCCTTAGCGTACGTTATCAGGAACTTTTAAGTTAACATAGGAGATAATACACGGTGTCTTGAGACGAGGTTCAGTACTCCGTCGGCCACCGAGGGGCACACGCGCTCGAACACTCGTTGAACTCTTTTATAAGAAGTATATTATCGTGTGTTCGGACATTGTACTTTTCAGTCAACTTTATCAATAAAATTATTGATTTGATGATACAATATGCTCATTATTGGTAGTTTATGTAATGTGTGAGTAGTGTTAGTTTTTGTGGTTTCCGGTTTTTAATTGTGTGACATTTAAGCTTGCTTTGAAATAAAGTTGAAAGTTCAAGGAACATTTGGATGGGTAAGTTATTTAATTGAATTAAGCTTACACTTAGTAACCTTTGCACTTATAGATCATATTAAGATTAAATTTATTCATAGCTCTCAGTTTCTATTTCGATTTATAAGCATAGAGAGAGAGACTTATCATCCGAAAAAGCTTTTTTTCGGATGATAAGTCCAAGATTCAGTTAAATATTGAGAAAGCTATTGTAATAAATATAGTTCTTGCGGTCAAATTCTCTCTCATTTATGGCAATAAAGCATTTGTGATAACTACTTTGATTGTTAATAAATGATAATTTTACCGTTAGTAAGCGATTTATGAACTTGTTTAACCTGTTAACATTTTAATCAATCGTATAGTTTAAAATCTTAGTTTAATTTAACGGTTGTACAGAAAACTAAAATTGCATAATTAAAACAAGAACTTCAATATAAATTATTAACAAAATATAAAATATGATAACTTAATTAAATTTAAACAAAAGTCATCTAATAAAAGGGTAAATATATATTTGAAAGCTTAAAGCTTAATTTGTATTATTATATGTATGTTGCTAATTAATATACAT